>RCUC01131606.1:0-90181 GCA_003697995.1 Taxidea taxus jeffersonii
AAATAAATAAATAAATAATAAAAAAATGCCCCAGTGCTTCCTGAATTCAAGAGTGGCACTGGGTTTGTCCCCGTGTGGACTCACTTCCTCTGGTCGGACGGCAGCCCCATGTTACAGACTAGGCATCCAGCCTGCTCAGGGCCACTCGCAAGGGAGACGGATTTGAGTCTTGGCCTTCTAACCTCAGTTCACCTCCACCAAGACTGCTATTTTCCCACCCTTTAAAAAAATGGAATCTAAGAAGGTTGGAAGGAAGCTGTGCTGGCTGGCGTAGGGGTGCTAGGCCTGGAGACCCCTGATTGGGGTCCCTCTCACCCCTGTGGGGGAAACTCGGGGCTTCACAGCACATGACTGGAAAACCACACAGCCCCAGCCTCTGACTCCACAGGAACGGCCCAGCTCTGTGGCCTGGGGGTGGGTGTGGGTGTGGGTAGACAGCCCCAGAAGCCCTGGGGAAGCTGAAAGAACTGAGGAAGGGGTGAGAAGTAGCTCACTCCAGCATGGGAGAGGGAGAGTGCCCCCTCCCCAACAAAATTCCAGGACCTGGGATTCTGTGGGCCGCAGCCATTCCCTCCACTTTGGGAATAGATCTCTGATTTCTAGATGAGCACTGCAAGAAAGTTAAGAGTCACTCTATGACCCAGAAGTATTTTTGAAGGGTATTGTGGTTTAAAAAATATGTTTAGGGTGCTTGGGTGACTGACTCAGTTGGTTGAACGACCGCCTTCGGCTCAGGTCATATCCTGGAATCCCAGGATGGAGTTCCGGCATCAGGCTCCCTGCTCAGCGGGGAGTCTGCTTCTCCCTCTGACCCTCTCCCCTCTCATGTTCTCTCTCCCTCTCTCTTTCTCAAATAAACAAATAAAATCTAAAAAAAACTATGTTTACAAATTGTTTGCCAACAACCTCATGATCACGAGCTGCAATTGTCTTGTCTGACCCGTAGTCTCCCCAGCTTAGACTGTGGGCCCCGAGGGAGAAGGAACCTTGACTGTCATATTCAGTGCGGGGTTCTCCAGGCCTGGCTCAGCAGCAGGCATAAGGTGGTGCTCATTATACACTGGCAAGTGACTGACCAGAACAAAAGGGGACATCATTCCCATTTTACAGATCAGGAAACCAAGGCTCACGGATGTGAGGCTGAGCACTATTAAGCAGCTGGTAGACAGCCAAGCCACAATTCAGATCTAGCTTCTGGCTTTGTTGTTAGCTGTGGAGCAGCAATGAATTGGATGCATTTATTCACCCACCCCAATCCTGCCGAGTAGAGATGGAGATGGTCCAGACTCTTGCCCAGTAAGCCCCAAATCCACTCTCCAGCCCATCCAGGCCCCATCAGTCTGTCTGCAGAATGGGGACACAAAGACAGGATCTCTCTGGGGCCTGGAGAGGATTAATCAGCAATTAGTGTGCAAAACACTTTCCAGACAAATGTTAAGTATTATTAGTATTTAAATTTAGTTTCATCTTTCCCTGCATCCCAACAAAAGGGAACAGATGGCCCTGGCTCCAGGTGGAGAAGGGGAGGGTGGGGCCGCTCAGCGCCAACAGGAAGTTTTCAGCACTCTGGCTTCCAATTAGCCCCTGCCTGATGCGGGAGCCCAGGGCCAGGCGTTGTGCGACTGTGGAGAGAGATCTTTCTCCCAAAAGCAAAGTGAAGGTCAGGGGAAAGCACAGCTTGGGGGCTGAATACCCCTTCCTAGCTGCGTGACCTTGAGCAGAGCATGGCTCCTCTCAAAGTCTCAGCTCAAGGAGATCTGCCCTGCAGGGCTGAAGTGGGGAGGACATGAGACCCAGTGGACAAAGCACTGGCCCCGGTGCTTCAGCCATGGTCAGTGCTCAGTGAACATGACTCCTTCCCCCTGAGTCCTTTAAGACACCCAAGATTGGGTCTGGTTTCCTCTGAAGAGGCTGTCTGAGAATTGAAAACATGCTGGGAGGTGGAATCTCACAGATTTGAACACAAGTCATGGCTCCACTACTTGCATGATCTCCTTCACTTCTCATGTTCCTTATCTGCGAAATGGGCATGACAGTGGTGGCATCCGCTATGCCCGCTTTGCAGGGTGGAGTTCAGCTGGCTTTGGAGGAGATGCTGGCTTTGGAAACTGTAGAGAGCGGTACACATGAGAATGACTGCTTCTGTTTCCTTCCTTTTGCTGCCCCATAGTCTGTCTTTTGGGCTGTGGACGGGGTGGGGGTGGGGTAGTATGGAGATGGGAGGAGGCTGGGACAAAAATCCATGTGTAACCCAGCCTGGCCTTATCCCCATTCTGGGCTCCATCCATGACTCTCCTCCTCCCCCCCATTCAGTTAGGGGACAAGAACCCAGAACACAAACATTCACAAGGGGGCTCTGGATTCTAAGGAACAGAGGAGTGAGCTTGAGCTGGCAATGGAGTACAGCCAATAAGGCTGTACCACTCAAACTCACCGTGGGGCTGGGAAAAGACCTCAGATGCCTGAAAGACTTGGGGGGGGGAGCAGAGGGACCAGTGGGACAGGAGGGTGACCTGTAGAGAATGAGCTTTGGAATCATTTGGACCTGGGCTCAAATCTGGAATCTGACCCTTTTCATCTCTGGGACCCTGGACACAGGGCTTTGCCTCTCTAAGCCTCAGTTTTTTCATCTGTAAAATGGGAATAATACCCTTCTAGAAGGGCCATAGCCAGGATCAAATTAGATGAGAGAAAATTTTGAACCCAAAGCTGTAATGCACTCAGCCTCCAGGGATGACTTTGAACTTTCTCAAAGGAGAATAAAAATGGAACGGACTACCCATTTGGTGGATCATCTATACCTCTCATTATCTTTACCTCCTGTATTCTATTTCCTTTCTCCTGGTAACAGCTCCTCGTTCTATTGTTTGGGGAACTACTGTCACTCTGCTGGGGTTGGGGGGTGTGGGGGGATCAGGGCCCTCCTCTAGTTTAGGGAGGCCACGTGACCTAAACCAAACCAATCAGAGTGAAACCTAAGACCTTTGGGGTGCTCCCAGGAGAGAGGTCCTGCCTTTCCAGGTGCCTGGGAGCAGTTGGACAAACAACTGGTGTTAATGGCAACATCTTGCCACCCTGTGGGGAGAGCCAGCCTGAGAATGGGATGACCCAGAGGAGGGCGGGCAGGGCTGAGAGATAGGGGGAGAGAACTAGCTTTCTGATGGCGTTATGAAGAAGGCCCCAGTTGCGCATGCGCTTTCGGAGGCCTAAACAACTACATTACCTTTTTCTTTTTACCCAAGGTCAGTTTGAGCTTTTAAAGACCAAAACCCACGGGCAACTTTTATTTTTCTCTCTCTCTCTTTTTTTTTTTTTACTGACTCACCTACAGTAAATAATTTGATCCTAACACAACCTTTGATTTTGACAATGGGGATATCACAGACTTGAGCATCTGGGAATAAGCTGAAGATGTTTATTTAGATTTAATCTGCTAATATTTTGTGAAAATTTCTGTGTTGTCATGAGGTATATGGGTCTTGTGACGCCTTGTTTTGTTTTGGGATCAAGCTGATGCTGGCCTTGTAAAATGACTTGGGAAGGTCCCTTCCTGTTTTTGGAAAGATTTTGTGCAGTTTGTATTATTTCCTCCTTAAATGTTTGGTGGCATTCGCTAAGGAAGCACGACACAGATTTGTGATGCCATAAATTACCTTTAAAAACTAAAGATCTGTTTTGTTCACGATTTCTCTCTTATGTGTTGACTGGACTATTTCCCAACATTTTGTGACCTGAATTCTTGTTTTGAGCTGCTCCAGCCTCTGATAACTACCATCCGATCTAAATTAATGTACCATAGTTTTGTGCTTCTTACTTTAAAAAAAAAATCAAGTTGTTTGCAATATTTTAAAAAATAGATGTAATACAGTTAATATTTATTTAATCTTCAAGCTGATGTGCCCTGTTTAATTTTCAGCTTCATCTCTCAAATTCATCTCTCAATCCCACCTTCCAGGCTTGTCCTTACTTTTGCTCTACTCAGAGCCCTCTTCCCTGGCCCTGCCCTGGCTTACTCCACTGGGATACCATTTCTACTAAACTTCCCTGGCTTCCCAGGCTGGCCTAGTTGACTTCCCTAGCTTGGCCCACTCCCTGGGCTTCCCCCTACCCACGCTTGAGTCATCCTATAGTGAACCTGTCTGTGTTTGCCTCTGTCCCAGACTGTGGAGTTCTTGGGGATGCCGGCTCTACTCGGTTCATTGTTAGATTCCAGATCTGAGCACAGAGCCTGGCCCATGGGCCCCTTGACAAACCCTCGTTGAGTGAATGGATATCTATTGCTGTTAATGCCCACAGCCATAGCAACAATAAGCATCTACGTGTACACACGCCTCTGAATGGTTAATGCGCATTGTCACGTGCTTCGTCTCATCTGAGCCTTCGCAACAATTCTGTGTAGTTGCTGTCACCACCTGATTATCTATTTGTGTGGATGCTGGGGCGTGGAGGAGCACAGTGACTTGCCAAGCTATACAAACGGCAGAGCTGACATGCAAAGGCGGGTCTTCCTGACTCCAAATCCGGCGGCTCCCCTCCTGCCCAGTTACCTGCCAGGGTGCTATCTGAAAAACATTTTAGGATTAACCCCTCAGTGAATTCTGGTGCCTAAACTGTGTTCTAGGGAGGAGGGCTGGGCCATGATGGGGGCTAGAGCCAAGTGCCCTGCTGAAGCCTGGGCTTCTAGGTTAGATGGGTTCACAGCTTAGCAGGAAAGGAGACAGGAGGCAGGGGAACTGGACTGGGCAGTGGAAGGCAACAGAAGGCAAATGATAGCCCTGCCCAAGATCTGGGTGGAGTTTCTAAAACAGGAGCTTACTATGGCTGGGAGGAGTGGAGAGAGGCCCCTCCAGTCTGGGGACCAACTGACTTTGGATGTGGGTTCAGCTCTCCCTCTCCAGCCCTCCCATCCCCACCCCAAATCCTTGTTGCCAAACCTTTCCCAACCACACTGATCGAATGCATGTGTTAAACCAAGACCTCTAAGAACCCACTGAATGAGATCTGGGCTTTGGGCTCAAAGCTTTGCTGTGTTGCTTTCCAATCCTTCCTCTTTCCATTTGCCTGCTTAACTTTGACTCATTCTCATGTTTCAGCTTAGATGTCCCCTCCTCCAGGAAGCCTTCCCTGATTGTACATCAGAAAAGGAGTCCCACCTTCCTCTCCATGCTTCTTTTTTATCACAGACTTGCCCTAGAGGCTTACTGTGTATTCATATTTCTTGACTCTGACTCTTTGAGAGCAAGGACCATTTCATTCATCTCCAGATCTCTAGCAGGCAATGCTTCTCATCTGTAAACTGGATGTGGCGATTTCTAATCACAGGCTGGATTGTGAAGATTCAGTCTTAAGTATGATTTCAAAAATCTCTAAAATGTTACAGCTGACATGCAATGTAGTCTAGTCATTTTTTCTTAGCTTTTAACATTTACTTAGCTTACTTAGCTTTTAACATTAACTTTCTTAATGTTAAGGAGTGCCAAAGGTTTTCTGTGTGTGACCTCACTGGATCCTCTCAGTACATGTCTGAGTGGTGAGGAGTTCTGAGCAGAGGGGCTTACCTGGAAAGTGTAGAAGACTGAGGGGTCCAGCCATGTCCCCTTAATCCCCCCATATTCAGACTCAAACCTGCTGGGTCCACACTGGCTCCTCAGAGAGGGGAGGTTGGACCCTACTTTCTTTGAGCATTTCAGCTGCCTAGGGCTCCCCAGCTTTGCTGACATTTCCAGAAGGACCATAACCCAAGGCTTAGGGCCCCAGTAAATACACAGCTGTGGGCAAAAGAATGGCAAAAATGGCAGTTTCTGAGTCCATGTTTCTGATCATGCAGATCGGCAGCTGGGCCCTGCAGTAAGACCCAGACTCTGGAGTCCTACACACCTGGCTCAACTCTGAATAAGTTAGTTTATCTGTCTGAGCCTCAACTTTCTTTTCCAGAAATAGGGCCATCAGGACCCACCTTTCTGTATTGTAAAGACTGGTACCTGCACAGCAAGGTGCTGAAGAGCTCCCTCCTCCTCCTTTACTTCTTGTCCCTTGCTGCACTGAGCACAGGGCTGGACCCATGGAATATCAGGAGCCATGGGTGGCTGGCTATTACCCCCTACCCTCCCCGGCCCTCAGACAGAGCCTGTGCCCAATTGCCATCTGTACCTCCTGTATTACTTTTGGGGCCAGGTGCCATTTTGGCCTCTAAGACACATTTGCTGAAGGAATGAATAAATTCCAGACAGTGGAAAGAACAGGACACAGGCAACAGATATGAAAGGCAAACTAAGTAGCATGTTATGGGAAAACCAGGGAAGACTGGATTTCTCTAGAACAAGGTATCAGGAAGTGGATAAGATGCCTTACGATTAAGCCATGCCCCAGCTTGAATTCTCTTTCACTTCAATGTCTGACATACTTACTTACTTGTCTCTTAAATCTCAATTCATATGTCACCTTCTCACTAGTCTTAGGAAGAAGCAGGTGCCCTTCGGGATTCTGTTCGTGCCTCTGTTGTGCACTTTCAACCTCATGTCAGAGTTTTTGGTTTATCTGACTGACCTCCCACCAGACTATGAGTACCCTGAGGGCATGGACCATGTCTGGCCTCTCTTGAGATCTCCATGGCTCAACTAGTAGGCCCTGCTCATGTTCTTCCCTGCAGCAGAGATTTGTTGAACTAGTGAATGTTCTACTCAGAGCCCAGAACAGATGCGCTTGTGCCTAGATAATTTCTCCTTCTCCACAGCCAGTTCAAAGCCCCCCAGAGATGATGGGCCCAGCTGGCCTTCCTGGATGGGTGGCAGGGAGGCTGTAGCTGCTGACCTTGGCAGTGAGCTGGTGTAGGGTGAGTGGGTAGACAGGGGCTCTGACAGCCAAGATGCACACTAGCTTCCAGTTCTCTCTGCCACTGCCTGATGTTGGGAAGTCCCCTCCCCTCTCTGAGCTTTGACTTCTCTGTGACTCGAGGCTGGGGGAGAGAAGAGACTGTCCTCTAGAGATAGCTGGTGCTCCTCTGACTTCTAAAGTTCTATCCATTGATTTCCAGGATTTCTTAGAGACCGATAGACACACGTAAACCCTCCTGTGTACACACACCCACACACAGCTTACCAAGATACACATGCACACACACACAGATTCACATCAACATATGGACTTTCAGAGACACAGAGACACACATGTGCCTACGTGTCACAACTGCACGGGATATGGAGACACTCGGGCCACTGTGTACACACATCCCTGCAGACACACAGGACTGGACTTCTCAGTATTCATGTAGATACACAGTCTAATGGATACCTGCAGGCATGTGAGCACAAGCACACACGTTCCCTTTGGGGAGCGGAGCTGCCACCATGGCAGGGTGCATTTGAAGCAGACCTAGATCCCTGCTTCGGCAAATGACCTGTCTCTCTGGCCTCTCTCCCAGGCTGGGGCTGGGCAGAGTAGCTGCTTGGCCTCTTGGCTGAGAACTGAGCAGGGTGAAGCCCACCCTGGGTCTTGCAGGGGTGAGGATGGGGCTGGGAACATCTTCCAGCTTCCTGCCCACAGATGCCGCTTTTTTAAAAATAGCTTCCTGCTGCTTCCAGGAAAGCTCTGGGGAATGAGGGCTCCAGAGATTGGGTTTTGCTTGTTCCTTGCCTGCCCGTGGAGCTGTGTGCATGGGTCCCCCCAAGGGGCCACCGGCGCCGCCCTGACTCCCTGGTTGGGCCATGTCACCTGTGGCTGGGGGATGGTCCCTAAGGTGGCTGGATGGTGGAAGTGGGCGGTGGGCAGGGGTTGCTTCATGACTGAACCTTCCCCTCCCAGAGGAAGGCTGTTGGCTCAGCGGCCCTGGGTGGGGGCCTCATGTACCTCCTGGAGGCAGCGTGACCTACTTAGTGGTTTATACATGGGCTGTGCCACTCCCTGGCTTTGGAACCTGGGATAGGTTGCTTAATGTCTCTGAGCATCAGTGTTTTCAACTGAAGAATGGGGCTAATCACCTCTCTCTCTTGAGTTGTGAAAATTAAGACACATAATGTAGGTACATACTTCTCTTTCCTGCTCAGCTGTGGGGCTCCTCCAGCCCCCATGGCCCCCTGAGTCAGGAGGGGCTTGGTTCATGTAGGCATTGCCATACCTGCTCTGCCTTATTGTCCTTCTTTCCTGGCCTCCACTGCCCACATTGCCTCTCTTCTGTATTTCTGCATCAGAACCCCAGAAAGCACAATACAGTATACAGGTGTGTGTGTGTATGTGTACGCACACATGTGTGTGTATGCCAGAAGAGAGGTCATAGGCAGTGACCTGGTACTAGCTTAGCAGCTCTCATGGTCAGGATAGCTCTGGGATGGGGGAGCTGGCAGCTGGTGGGATCCAGGGCTGATAAGCATCACTGGCTGAACCTTACATCTATGAAGCCTGTCACCTCAGGCCCTGGGCTAAGTCTCTGGCCGTTCTGGGCAGTTCCCCTCAGGATGTTAAAGGTCTGGGCCTCATCCCTGTCTCTGTGACTTACCGACTGTGTGCCTTTGGGCACAAGATGTAGCCTCTCATTTCTTCAACTGTAGAGTTGGATTGCTGTTGTTCCTGTCTCGGGGGGACAGGTGGTAGGAGATGCTTTGTCAGCCTGGGTAGGGCCCGAAGGCATCATCCCCACCCAGATGAAAGTGGAGGTGCTGTGGTCTGTCTCCCAAAGCCCCAGCAGGGTTCAGAGGGCAGGTAGAGTTCTAGGCCCAGCTCATCCTCTTTGTCCTTCAGCAAACACTGACAGAGGGACTTGAGGGTCTGGTCTGGCTCTGGCCAACTGTCCTGGCAATAGAGGACCTTCCTAGATGGAGCTGATGCCTCCTTCCAGAAGATGGGCTTCTGAGCATCATGACAAGGGCCCGCAGTGTGGGTAGTTGGACCTAGTCCAGTGCCCTCTCTGCTATTTGTTTGCTGGCTGGCCTCAGGTCTCTCTGAGCTTCAGATCCCTGACAAGCTGGGGATGGGAATGCCCCCCTTGCAGGGCCATTATAGAAATCAGACAAGAGAAGTCTTGGCCACTCATGAAAGGACCTGCAAGATGCAAATTGTCCACCTTCTGGATCTCAGTGTCTGCATCCATCTTTGCTGCCCTTCACCTGACCCGGCAAGGCGAGTCCAGTTCCCAAGATCATCTGTGGACTGAGCGCTCCTCCCGGGGCTGGGAGATGACGCAGGCCGAGAGGCCCCATCAGGTGCGTGTGGGTGCATCTTGTTTTCGCTGCTGGTTTCTTTCCCTAGAACTCACTGTCTCCACCTGTCAGATGGAGGAGGCATCCCCATGGCTATGAATCACAGTGTCTCTAGGAACAGAAGGTGCCTCACACCTCAGGGTTGGCTGGGCTGCCGTACTCAGGCATGGAAGTCTTGACATGTGCACGGGACAGAAATCGTCTGAGTGTGCAGAGGCGGGTGTGAATGTTCGAGGAGAGGCATTTAGAAAAGGCGGGAACTCTAGGGTTATCTAGGTCACTGAGGCTCAGAGAGGGACAGGGCTTACCCAAGCAAGACAGTGACTCCTTCTCCCAGCAAGATAGCAACTGAGCCAGAATTACAACCTATAGTTCAGGTATCTCTTGGATGGAAGAGGCTGAAATCATTTGGCCCAACCTCCCACCCAAGAGTGCCTACTTACACAGCTGCAGGGACAAGGAGCTCACCACCTCCTGTGGCAGGTTATTCATGTGAAATAGCTCTGGTTCTTGGATATTTCTTTTTCACACTGAATTGCAAATCTATTCCCAATCGCTCCAACCTCCTCCAAACTCAGCCCTCGGATCAATATGCCTTGCTTCCCCAGGTAGATGGTCATCAATACAGATCACGTGCTCCAGGTCGTTCGTTGTTGGGAGCCCCAATTTTGCAGCTCCCTGTGCTAACATGATGGATCCCAGAGCTTCACTCTCTTGGTTGGTGAAGGGACCACCATACCTTCTCAGAACTCAGATCCAGATTTCCAAAGACTAAATCGTGAATACACCAGAGACTGCCTCATTGAGGGTGTTCAATAACTCTAATAACAATTAGGAATTTTTATTAGTGAAGGGAAAATTGGCTCAGAGGTAAAAGGGGAATTTTAATGGCCTTTTCAATTTGTGATTTTCATGTGAGGCAGTTAATCTAAAAGCAAATAAAAGCGTCTGAGTGCCAGAAAAAAAGATGCAGTGAAATGTTTTGTTTTGTTTTGTTTTTTTGAGTGTAAGTCTGACTCTACTAAATTATCAGAGAATTATACCTAAAATAGATTCTACTGACTGTGAACCTCTTGGGGCAGAATCTGGGTCTTTCTATCACCCACAGCAGCCAGAGCTGGCCAGGACACACAGGAGGCGAATGAGTAAAAAAATGAATTGGTTTAGTCAGCTGGGTTGTTATTTTGAATGTGCAAAGGTCAAGTGCATCTCTGGGCTCATTCATCTCCTGGACCTTAGAGCTGTGTTGAGCCGTCCTGAGGTGTTTTTTTTTTTTTTTTTAAGATTTTATATATTTATTTGAGAGAGAGAGAGAAAGAGTCAATGAAAGAAGGAACACAAGCAGGGGGGTGGGAGAAGGAGAAGCAGACTCCCTGCAGGGGGGCTCGATCCCATGAGCCTGGGATCATGACCTGAACCAAAGGCAGACACTTCAGGACTGAGCCACCCGGACACCCTGAGCAGTGTTGGGTTTAAGACCATGACACGGATGCCTAATGCTGGAAGCAATGGCGGCCATTCTGGACTGCCCCAGGCGGCTGTGGAAAGAAGTTGAGAGGATAGCTTGTGGTTTGCCTTCCAAGCATCCATTTCCCTTTCTTTTAACAAGAGCATCCAATTTCCTTTGGGAGAACTCCTCCCGTTTCCTTCCAAGCGGTTAGGTGGTACTGAACCCCCAGCCCAGGGCCCCAACAGAGGGCACGTGACCAGTCCTTTTACCAATCGGTGCAGTCCATTCCTCTGGCTACAATGATTGGCTCAGGGACGGGCATGCTACCCAAATGAGGCCAATGAGGCTCGTTCTGGAACTTGTAGGGGAGCTGTGGGGAAGCCTCTTTTTGTGGCAGGTTGCTAAGCGAGTGGGGGGTAAGTCTGGCGCCTCAGGGGTTACAGTGAGAAGAGAACTTGCCTGCACCTGAAGCCAACATGGGAAAGCAAAGCTAAGACATGGAGAGAAACTGAGATCTACTCTCATCACTTGAGCTGTGGTGGAAACTTGTCATCCTTGAGCCACTCATCATGTATACCAATAAATTGTCCCTTTTGCTACATGGGTCGAGTTTCTTTCACTTGCGACTGAAAGTAATTTGACTGGTAGGGGAGTACGAGAGGCAAAGTTCCTCTTCAGTTCTGAAAGCACGAGAGAGCTAATAGGAAGCCCTCCCTCTTCCAGGTTTCTCTGGGCATCTGGGTGGGGTTGCACACCTGGGCCTTCTCTCTTCCCACCCATGGAGAGTAGAGGGGCGGGTAGGGCGCCCCCCCCCCAAACAAGGTGCCAACCCGGGAAGATTCCTTCCAGTCTCTCATCCACACATCCAATTGGCCACCAAATTCAGTCCATTCACCCTCCTTAAAGTGCTATCACAGGAGCCTGTCTTTCCATCTGTCCCACTATCAGAAAAGACCTTTTCTCACCAGGTTCAGTATAAAACTCCTTCTTCTGTGAAGCTTCCTCATGCTTCTCTCCCCACTCAATCAGTCTCATAGGCCCCTTGAGCCCCGCAGCCCCCCTGCATATCCCCGAATCACAGTCTCCACCTTGGTCAGTGGTCCTAAGCTGTCTTGGTATCCGTTTCTACCCCAGGCACTGGATGCTGCTTGAGGGCAGAGCCAGGCCCCAGTCATTCTGAGTTCCTGGTGCCTGGCGCAGGGAAGTGCCTCACAGACCTCCAATACATCATACATTGTCTAGGGAGTTGCCCGCTTGCCATGGTTTTTTTGTTTTTGTTTTTGTTTTTGTTTTGCACTCATTCCTTTAAAGCCACCTGGGGGTGGGGCAGAGAGTCAGTTATTCAACCTCCACCTTGTGGCAAGTGCAGGAGGTCATCCTCTCTCACTGCTGGGAGCTGAGATTTCTACTCCACCTTCATAGGCTGCCTTGAAGAAATCAGTGGGGTTTCCAGGAGGGGGATGGGAATTTTCAAGGTATCCTGGTCCCAATGCCAGCAGAAACAGATGTGGAAGCAGATGGTGATGACCAAGGGCACTTTCCTGCTGGAGAGAGGGAGCCTCATCCCACCCTTGGCTCTTGTCTTAGAATTACTGGACCAGAAGAGGACAGTCCCTTTAATTAATAACAGAGGGAGAACGGGGCAATGTTTTCCTAATCCCCAGCCCAGGAGATCCCCCAAGACATAAGCCATCAAATCTCTTACCCTGGCTCTGGTCAGCTTATAGGCTTTTTAACGAGGAAGAGGGTGAAGGGAGGGAGAGGATGTCATCGACAGGCTCTAGGCAGTGGGCTTGAACCCCATCCTCTTTTCTTGTGCTCCACAACCACTCAAGGAACAAGGTGCTATCCCCATTCCCCAGGTGAGCGACTGGAGGCTCTGTGGGGTAAGGTCATTAGCTAAATTCACACAGCTCATAAGAGGTGAACAGAACCTCAAATCTGGTCTAAATGACCACCTTCCCTTCATTCCAGCCAGACCAGTATGGTGAAAGAGTCAGTCCAAGAGAACCTGCTGGATTTCTGATCCTCCACTTCCTGGCCCAGGGGATTATGTAAACAATGAAGGCTCTCTGATGCTCAGTTTCCTCATATGTTCTGTGGGAATGACAGTCCCAGCTGTCATGGCCCTTGTGTGAGAACAAAATGGGAGAACATGCCTGCTGCATCTGGCACATAGTAGGGTTGCAGTGAAGGTACTGGCTGCGATGACTTTTTCCCTACCCTGCTCTGGACTTTCTGATCCCTTGTATGACTTACCACAGTGTCAAGTTTTAAGTTTGTTGAAACTGGAGAGGTCAGGTCTCACCCTTCAGATCCCACTGATCCCGTGGCCCCAGGCAGGTCCATTCACCTTTCTGGGTCTTAGTTTTCTTCTCTGGGAAATGAGATTGGGGGCAGGATCACTCTTCCTCAACCCGGAGTCTTCCAAAGAAGACTGGGGGGATAGGGAGAGAGGGTGTTTTCCAGTAGCAAGATGGGCCTGGCCAACGGTGTTGTCATATTTTTTAGCTTTGGGTTGGAGTGATATTACCTCATGGCTTACCTCTTGCTGATCAAAGCTCTGATTGGCAGTTAAGTGTCTTTGATTAATAAAAAATGGGGAAAATGAATTAATCATGACTTAAATGCAGTGTGTTTGGGAAACAGCATCTTTTAAAAACTCAAATCCACTGGGACCTGGAGGGGAAAAAAAGATGTCCTTGATGGAGAGAGGTTGGAGACCACTCCCCTTACCTCACCCCCCCCTCCCCACCCACATGGTCAATGTCCTTGGAGCCTTCCAATTATGGACAAAAGACCTGTGTGGCCAGGGGACTGTGGGTGTTGCCACTAGGGATGGGAAGCTCGGTCCCTTTAAGGCTCTTCTCCCTGCAACCAAGCCCCAGGCCTCTGCGGGGGAGGACATGCATTATTGAAAGCGCATTTCAATACCTATTCACTTTCCTCCTCCTCCTGTGGGTGGCAATCACAGTTTACATAATCTGTCTCTCTGTCCTCCCAGGCAGCTGCTCCCTTCTGGCTGAGTGGTTTGAGGAGGGGGGAGGGTAGGGAGAAGGGAGAGACATGAACTGTGTTCTGCCACCTCAGATAGTGGCCAGGTTGCCTTGGAATGAAGGAATGAGATCAGACTTTGACCCTGCACAGCCCTGGGTCCAAGTGTCACTTCCATGATGTGTGACCTTGGGTATACAACTTTGCCCCCTCCTTGGTGATCTTGATTCTCTCCCCTGGCCACCATTACAATCTCCATGCTAATAGCTCCCAAACTTCTGTTTCCAGCCCAGACCTCTCTCCTGAACTCCAGGTCCACCTGTCCATGGCTTAGCCCTGTTTGTGTGTTCACAGGCAGCCTAGGCTTAGCGTGTTTCAAACTGATCTCATCAGTTTTCTTCCAGAGCGTCCATCCACCCATCCATCCATTATCTATCCATCCACTCATTCATTCATCCATCCATCTAGCAATCTCATCATCCATCCATCATCCATCCATTCCATCCAGTCATCCATCCATCCATCCATCCATCCATCCATCCAGCCAGCCAGCCAGCCATCTATCCTTCCATTCACCATTTCCTAAGTGTCTAGCACTTTTCAACTTTGGGGGCACAGTAACACGCAAACTGGCACCATGTTTGCCCTCCCAATACTTAGTTGTGAAGGAGACAGACAGGTAAACAGAAGTTGATAACAAAGGTGATGAGAACGATGATAAGGGAAGTGTTAAGATGCTGCAGAAGCACAAAAGGGGGTACCCAACACAGCCTTGGGGGATCAGAGACTTTTTTGGAAGAGAAGTTGGAGGTGTTTTGGGACCTGAAAAGTAAAAAAGAAAACCTTCTCTGTATTCCTTTTCTTCATTACCCAAGGGGATTGACACCCAGGGACAGTTCCTTCTTGTAACAGTGTAACAGCACTTCTCCGGGAGCACCTACCCCTTTCCTACTCACGGTTCTTATGGATTGGGTGGGAGGGTCACGTTGTTACCACCTCCAGGGGTGGGCGTGTGACCCAGGCCTGGCTATAGGGATGGATTAGGGATCTGTCTCCTAAAATTCAACCCCAGAACTTTGCTGGAACCGTTGGGGTTGGGGAATCCAATTTCCACTGGATTTGCTCAGCTTGGGGAAGGGTAGTTGCTGTGTTGCCTCCCTGAGGGGTAGATCCTGCCTGAGAGCAATGCCAATGTCTTGGAGAGCAGAGTCGAGAGATGCAGAGAGTCTTGAGGGTATCATTGGAACCCCTGGATCCAGGTGTGCATGATGCCAGCAATGTCAAGGCTTTTCTTTTTATTTTAAGTCATTTTGTGTTAGGTTTCTGTCACTTGCAGTTGAAATTGCCCTCATTAACAGTAAAGAGTCTCATTAACTGTAGGAAAGCATTTGCACATCCTTTGTCTTATCTGATTTTCACAACAGCCCTAGGAGTCTGTGTACAGATGGTGAAATGAAAGCTCAGAGAGTTGAGTCAGTGGGATGCAGCCCAGGTCTGTCAGACACCAAAGCCCATGTTTTATTAAGGATACTTTGGAGATTAAACAAGAAGGATGCTAGAGAGTAGGACTTAGCTTTCAGCAGAGCAGGCACTGAAGAACTGGTCTACAGGAGAGGACCTTCCTCCCTACAGTCAGCCCACGCATGTTCCATTATATGACCATGTTTCAAGGTCTGACTGAAAAGTCACCTCCTCCATGAAGCCCGCAGGAACGCCCCTCCTTGATGCCCTTCAGCCCTGTCGATGTCTGTTTTACAGCATCAGTCACTTTCAGCTCTCCATTTCACCTCTGCCAGTGCATGAGTCATCTCCCTTTCAGGGAGGTTTGTGCTTTACTCATCTTTGATTAGACCCAAGCTCCTTGTCCCATGCCTGGCACCCAGTAGGGGTTCAATGCATTTTAAAAAAAATAAGTATTTGAAGTAAATTAATGTCCCAATAAGAAGTACATTTAGGATGTGAATCAGAGTGACAAGGAGACAGAGGAAAGTTGAGATGAGACACAGAGACAGAGAGAGACACACAGAGAAAGGGAGAATGAGTCAGTGAGGAAGTGAAAGACAGAGGGACGGGGGAGGCTTGAGAAGGAGAGCCGGAGAGTGTTCTGGGTGTGAAGATCTGGGAGGGCCTGCCAGCCTTGACTGGGATGAAGACGACCTTACTCCTGGTCTTTTGTAAGGGAACCATCTGGAAAGGACTTGGTTGGCCCAGATTCCAGGAGGGTTGGAGGAATAAACTCTACGGGGATGGGTGGAGAGTCGCTGGTGAGTCAAGGATGAGTCCCTGCGACCCCTCTCCTTGCCACAGGAGGTAGGAGAGACGAGCCAGTTGTGAGAGCTGCTGGACCTGAAGGAGCTGACAGGGTTCCACAATGAGGGGAAAGGAGGGGACAAGCTAGCTGGGGGTCAGGGGCACCTAGAACCTTCTCATGTCACCTCCTGGGACCTCCTCACCAGTGGTGGCCATGCTGTGACCCTTCCTTCCAGGAGCTGACTTTGGACCCCAAACCAGAGAAGGACCCAGCCCTGTAGGCAGCAGGCCTGTGAGTTGCTCCACTCTGTTTTGGGACTGGTGGTCCCCCAGCTGGCCCTCTCTCCCTCACAGCTCTGGCCTTCACCATCCATGGTCCTGAGCCTCACCCAGATGTGATCTGATCTGTTCTATCCATCTGCTTGCTTCTCATCCATCTCTCCCCCTTCATGGGGATCACCAAGAGGACAGGGACCTTGTGGGTCTTCTGACACCTAGCAGGGTGGCTGGAAGGCTCACCAAAGGCTGTGTGGATTAGTGAATGGAAGAACAGGCAGGATGGCAGAGTGTGGGGTGTGTGCGGTGGGGGTGGGGCTGTTGCTTGGAAGTAGCCTTGACAAAGCACTTTACCAGGCAAGCTCCCAAAATAAAGGCGTCTGGGCTCTGAGATGAGAACCCTTGAGAAGAGAAAGGCCCTTCTGGGGCTAATTGCCTGGCCGGCTGCCAGCACACCAGCAGCTGTGGGGAGGTCCCAGGGGAGGGGGGCTCTTCCTGTCCCTGCCACACCTGCTCTCTGGCAGTGAGGAGACCACGGGGGGTTGGGGGCTGCTGTAGCTGCATGAGACAGAAGGATGCTGAGACAGGAGGCCACTCAGGGAGACGAGAGCCGAAGTACCGGGCTGGGGGCAGGATGTGGAGCTGCCCCCGTCCTGGATGCGGCCAGGGAAGGAAGGAGCATGTGCCCGCTGCACCACGGGCGGCTTTGGGCCAGGTGCCAGGCTGGCTCATGGGCTTCTCTCCATAAGGCTCTGAGGAGGGGGCTGTTGAGGCAGATGAAGAGGCCGAGGGCCAGGGGGGTAAAGTGACTGTTTCTGGGCCACAGAGTGAGTGGTGGCAAGGCCAGGCAACTCAGGTTGGCCCAGTTCCTCCCTTCATATCACCAGGCATCCAACACAGTAATGGGGTTGGGGGTCACTAGGCTTCTGATGGCTGCTCACCTCTGCTGAGGCTTTTGGTGAGATGCAGGGAAAGGGGAAGGAGGAGGAAGGAAGAGAGGAAAGGGAGGGGAAGTTTCCTTTTGTGTAAAATAGTGAGATAGATGTTCTTATAACTATTTCTTTTTTAAAAAAAATATTTTATTTATTTACTTGAGAGAATGCATGAGTAAGAAGGTCAGAGGGAGAAGCAGACTCCCTGCAGAGCTGGGAGCCCCATGCGGGACTTGATCTAAGGACTCTGGGATCATGATCTGAGCTGAAGGCTGTTGCTTAACCAACTGAGCCACCCAGGTACCCTATTTCTTCCTTCCTCCCTCTCTCCCTTTCTTTATTTCTTTCTAAAGATTTATTTTACTTGAGAGAGAAAGAGAGAGTGTGAGCAGGGCAGAGGGAGAGGAAGGACGAGAGAGAATCTCAAGCAGACTCTGCACTGAGTGTGGAGACTGACATGGGGTTCAATCTCATGTCCTTGAGATCATGACCTGAGCCCAAG
Source organism: Taxidea taxus jeffersonii (assembly GCA_003697995.1). Lineage (NCBI taxonomy): Eukaryota > Metazoa > Chordata > Mammalia > Carnivora > Mustelidae > Taxidea > Taxidea taxus. The sequence continues at coordinate 17,596 of RCUC01131606.1, forward strand.
TCAAGAGTCGGACACTTAACCAACTGAGCTACCCAGGCGCCCCTCTACCTTTCTTTCTGTTCCTTTCTCTTTTCTTCCTTCCCAGGAACAGGCTTCTTGCTCCTGCCCAAGATTGTTGAGGAAATGAACGTAGCTCCATGCTAGGGCTCTACGCTTCGTTCCAACTATGAGACCTTGGGCAAGTCATTTCCCCCCCTCAGCCCAGTCACCTCACCTCTGAGATGTTGATAACAATTGAGAGGCTGTAAGAATTTAAAGAGAAAGTAGCTGAAGCTCAGTACCTAAGTGAGCTGCCATCGGTGTTAGCCAGGGGTTCCAGAAAATCTGCTTCTATACTCCCCAGCACCTTATGTGGCTGCCTAAGATGACTTTCTAAAATGAAGTGTAGACCTTGTTCCTCAAATTCCAGGGACACAAACAAGCACTTCAGGAAAGAGGATGCCCAAATGGCCAGTAAGCATATGAAAACGTGGGCAACCTCACTAGGTGTCAGGGAAATGCAGATTATAACTCTTATCACTATGTACTCACCAGAATGGTTAATGTGGAAAGGACAGAAAATGCCAAATATTGGTGAGGCCAAGGAAGTACTAGAATTTTCATACAGTACCAGAGAGAGTGTGAATCAGGACTCCCATTTTGGGGAAAAAAATTTGTCAGTATCCCCTAAAGGTAGACCCACATCCCCACTCCTGCAAGATGAGGGCCTGTGGCTCATTAGTCCCTCTGTGCCCAGTGCTCAGCATGGGGCCTGGCATGGAGACAAACTGAATGTTTGCGGAATGAATGAATGGACAGACATTCTCACTTGGGGATCTTATGTGCCTCTCTGGTGCTCCTCTCATTTAATCAGGCTGGACCTCCATCACTGTTTTGTGACAGTCTCTCAGAGATTTCTCTTCTCCAGGATAAATGTTTCCAGTTGTGATCCTGTCTCCCCTGGGGTGGATTTCTCTGTCTTCTCTCTGAGAACCAGAAATGGACACATATTCTCCTACCCCGAATGCCTCACATCCTTCATTCTTACTGCACACAGTTCCCCAGACAATTCCTGGGGGCCAAGGCAGTGACTGGTCAGCCAGAGGGAAGAATTGGGCCAGGCAGCTTTCCCTCAAACTTTAGACCCTGGAGACATCAGATCCTCTCACCACAAACACCATGGGAGTGGTCTGAAAGTGGAGTGGGATGCTTGGGGGTGGGAGGGGTGTGTGAGCATGCAGTGGTGAGGTTCTTGTCACCAGAAGCATTCAAGTGGAAACTGGCTGGCTGCAGTTGGAGGTGCTATTTGTGGGAGTTTAGACTTAGTCCCTCCAGCCAATGGGGAAAAAGAAGGAAAAGGACTTCAACTGAGGTTCTGTGTACCAGGCCCTTTACATATGTAATACCCTAGACTTTGCACAGTCTGGGAGGAAGGTGTTATCATTGTGCCTTTTTTAGAGATGAGGACACTGAGGCTCAGAAGAGTGAAGGGTCTGTCTAGGAATTTGAATTAGGAAAGAGCAGAAATTTGAACCCAGGTCTTCCTGGCTTCCAAGATGGTGCTCTTTCTAGAGCATCTCTAAGATTCTGTGATTCCATTCCGAGGGAACATCAGCTATTGCATGGCACCCCTCATGATGAAGGCCTGGAAAATGCCCCAGAGCATCTCCCCCCCAGCCCAGGCATTAGGGTTTGGGTAGGGGAGACTGTGAGGCTCTGGGCCAGGCTGACAGCAAGAGTCAGGATCTTGGAGTGCATTGGCATTTGATCACAGAAGAGACAGGCCCTGTGAACAGCTGCAGTCACTCCCGGGTCATCACAGACCTCAGATGAGATGCTAAAAGGCCAGGTGGCGATTTCACTCTAAATGGTTTGCTCATTGGCATTTGACCTCTATTTTCCATCAACTTGATTTTCATTTCCTAATGTTTACTGATTGGAAAAATAAGGAGAGGTGGGAAGCTCAAGTGAATAGAAATCTGTCCTCACTCCCTTCGCATTTTTCCAGATGTCTTGAGTTAAACGTACAAATTAAGAGGTGCTTCCATGCACTGACCATGGAGAGTCCCATGGCTTCCCATGAACGATGGGCTCTGTCTGCTTCTTCCTCCAGCAGCTGGAGTTTATCTATCTGTTGGACCACGGGGCTCCTCTGTACGGCCAGCTGCAGCCCAGGGTCTGTGCTTGTGGAGACATGGGCTCAGGGATTCCCATGGGCTCCAGCCAGGTTTCCAGCCCCTTGTAGGAAGACAGCTCATGGGACCAGGTCTGACCAAGGCACAGTGAAGGGACCTGACAAATGCCGCTTGTAGGCTGAAGTGTTGGAGTGGGTGGGGGTCTCTGCTCGCTCTCCTCCCTGGCTGCCTAATGGTGCAGCCAACCTGGGTCTCTGAGTCACCACTTGGAAGGAAGCTACCAGGAGAACTGCTTGGCTTCGCAGCAGATGTCATGGGAGGGAGACACACCCCTTTGTTGTATTAAGTCAGCAGTTTCTGGATTAATTCCTGGCCATCTTGACGACGGCAGTCCCTCAGCTCCCCTTCCATCGATGCCACAGTGCCTCGAATGTGTCAGGCACTAGGTGGGGCAATCGGTGGAAGGTGTGGTGGGCACCCTTACCCTCTAGGAAGCACAGTTAAAGAGCAGATGAAAACAGCTGAGTTTTTATAATGCAGAGTATCAGTGCTGTGATGGGAGGAAAGAGAGGGTCTGTGGGAATCCAAAGAAAGGGTGGCAAGGCAGAGGGAGGGACAAGTCACAGAAGGCTTCTCAGAGGAGGTGATTTCTTTGCTGGGTTGCAGTGGATGAAGAGAAGTTAGTTCAGGGGTCACAAACTGGTGGTTTGTATTGTTTGTTCAACACAATACTTAAACTGTTTTTCTGGTAGTTAACCATGCTTAAAATGGGGGAGTCCCACAAAAAATCTAGATGTGGGGATTTACTTAAAAAATCAGAATATTGATCAACAAACACCGAGGCCGTGAGTCTGTGTAAGCAACAATGGTCTGGAGCTGGCAGTGGCTGCCCCCTTCAACAGATCACCACAGTCCCTTTCATGGACTTGATTCTGGCCAGCCCTGCAGACAGTTGGGATTTGCAGCCCTTGAGTGAGTAATCCTCAGTAGATTTCCTCCACCCAGAGATCCTTTTCAGCTATGGGGCCAAGGAACAGGCTTATCCAGCTTTCTCCCTCCCTCAGCTAATTAGAGGATCCGGGAGCCCCTCGCTTGAAGTCTGAGGGGCTCCTGTCTTGACTATGGCTGACTACTGTCCCCAGATCAGGACAGTGACTCTGGTCCAGCCAGTGTGGGAGAAAGGAAGCCCCAGGGATGACACGGTCCCCAGGTCCCTCAGAAGACCATGTTGCCTGCTCTAGCCTTGGCTCCTCGTGGTAGACATTTGCTGCTTTTGGTTGTCCAGAATCTACTTCTCCTGGCTTTAGCAACAGTCCCTTGATTTTCTTTTCGAGAATCACCCCTTCCTCAGTATTCAAATCTTGGAGGTAGTCTGATCAAGCTTCACGATCTCTGCTGGCCAAGAGGAGGACACAGGCCCCAAGCCAGGCCAGCTGGTGCCCCTCCTGGGGCTGTGGGTCATAAACAGAGTGATACAAGGAGGAACAGACGTTGTGGCTGATACATCCCACAGGGGGGGATCTTGGAAAAACTGGCCTCAGTTCCTGCTACCAGGCCTCTGGTCTGTTGTGGCTCTTGCCCTTTCCTGGGCCTGATTGTCAGCCTTCCTTTGGCTTCTAGGTGCTGATAACCTCTCAGTAACCCCTGCTTCTGTTTGATTGGGACAGATTTGGTTTCTGTTGTTTGCTACCTACACCCATACACAGCCCTTCTCAAAGGGAGGTATGAACTGTTTGGGTTCACACTGGATTTCTCTGAATGTTGAGCCAAGCTTGCATGGGCAGCAGAGGCAGGCTTTGCCTTTTCCTCACCCTCAGCTCCTTCTTCCCCCTCTTCTGGAGCCATTGGGTCACCCCTTGCAGTCCTAGCCTCACCAGAAACCAGAGCACTGGAATTTCTTTCAGACACACCCTTTGGGGGTAGCCTTGACCATCCTGACTGCTGCTGGGCCAGTCGTGATCCCTGGACTCTTCGCTTAGCCTGGAGGCTTGGGGTCACCTGTCCAAGTAGTCTGGCTCCTTAGGTTGGGGCCTCCTTTGCCTTCCCAGGATGAGGCTTGACCTAAGCCTGTGGGTGAGTTTGGAGACATCTTGCCTGTGGGCCCAACATGGGCTCTGGGGCCGTGAGAGTCCCCGTGATACTTCTGCCAGACTGGCTTTTCTCTCGGTAAAGACCACCTTTATCTTTTCTCATACATATATCCTCCTATACTATTCCTCGGTACTTTACACCAAACAAAAAGAACACACTCACTTTTTAATTTTAATACGTATATTTCTAAAGGGAACATGAGATCATTCTTATAAACAAGAAACCTGCATCGTAAAGTAATGGTAAAAAGAAGGACATGGAAAGTATAAGATAGTTATTTAATTTCAGCTAGATACTGTTGCTGGAAAGCTCTTTGTCCAAAAGGAAGATCAGGAAGTGTTACAGAGGCGTTAAGTAGATGCTGACTTCCAATTGAGAATTCCTCCTTGATGTAATCAACAGGAAAGGAGGTAACTCTCTCCCAGTTTTACTTAACTTGTGCCTGCATTACTCTTAAAATGGCCTCATGGACCAGTGATGGTTGGTGCCCACTCTGGGGAAAACATTGCTTCCGTAGCCTCGACCTGTTTCCAGATCCTGTGGCTAGCTATCTGTCCTGACTTGACCCTGGCTGCCCACTTGCCCTTGACTGTGGCTCCCCACTTGTACGGACCTCACCATATTCCAGGCTGACCAGGCCTGGGGGCCTAGCTTGCCCCAGTGGATGAGCTTGGTTCTAGGTCCAGCCATCTCAGGGAGCTGAGAGAATACAAGAATGAAATCCTTAGAGCCCTTCCTAACTGACAGACATGATAGGTATTTTACTCAGATTATCTGAGTTTTCCCCACATTTCAGTCATTCATCTACACCTTCATGATTTCTGCCATATCAGTGCTATTCATTTACCTTGTAGTTTTCTTCAAATTGACTTGTCTTTTAAAAAGCTCAGCATTTTATTTTAAAAGGAAATGCCATATTTTCCCCATAAATCAGAGAGTTTGGTGTGCCAGTTACATTTTTCTATCATGCATTGATTGTAAGGTTTTCATCCATCTACCACTTAAAATCATCCTGCACACACCATCAATCACCCATGCACCAGCTCTTGGGAAATACTGTAACTCCTTAGTTAATTCTCACATGTTTCAGGGAGGATGGTTTATAGGTGAGAACGTGGAGGCTCAAAGGATTCCGTTCCTGAAGTCCCCAGGCAGAAAGGCTTGGGACTGAGATTTGAATCCAGGCGTCTAACTCCAAATGCCAAGGCTTTCAACACTAGTGCTTTCCAAATGGATTTTTTTTTTAAATCCAAAGAATTCGTTAAAAATGAATATGTGTTTGGAAATCCAATATAAAAAGCAGATAAAGTTGGAGCTTTTACAAATTATTTAAATGAGATTGTTGGGTGCAAAGGTTCTTTTATTCATTTATTTATTTATTTTTGAAACTTCTCTTGCCCCAATCTATCCTACAATGGCCCCTGAGAACCTGTCTCAGAAGCCCAGGACTCTGAGGAATGTTAATTTGAACCACGTGACACCTATCTCTCAAGTTCATTTAGTTCCATTTTCCCCATGAGCCAAACTCCTGAGGGGCAACATCTGGGTCTATGTTATCTTTCCTGGCTGGGCATCTCTACCTTGGACCTTCGCCATTTTGAAATCTTGAAATTTTCCATCTTACTATCTTGAAATCTTCCACTGGCATTGTAAGCCTTCCTCTGACCTAATTATTCATTCATCAAACACTGATGTCTAACCTGTACCCAGATTTTTTGATGACACAGGAGGAATAGATGTAGTGTCTTTGATGGCTTCCCAAGCCTGTGTGGAAGACAGATAGATACAGCCAAATACAGTAAGGGTTGGAGGAGCCCCTGTTTACCCGAGTCTCATTGTTGCCTCAGTTCCCACCTCCTTTAGGTGGCTGGTTGCATTCTGCATGGAGCAACTCCTGAGATGGAGCCAGTAAAGGGACCCCAGGGGCAACAGAGGTCTTGTCTGACTCCCCACTGTGGTTCCTGGGTCACTGTTCTCTTTAAAAACCAATGCCTGATTTAAGTCTGGACTTAGAATCATACCTTACTGAGACCCCTCCCCCCAACCCTCACTCCAACGGGAGGACCAATTTACAGTTGTGCCACCACCTGCAATATGGACCTCTGACTGGCTCCTGACCTCAACCTGCCTTCTCCCCCTTAAGCCTGCCCATGGCTGCCCCCTGCCGCAATCTAGAGATCTCCCACTGAAATGGGTACCCCAAAAGGAGACTCTCTGCCATGAAGAGAAGAAATCTGTCACTCTGAAATTATGGGAAGATCCTGTGAGAGTTCCATAAGTTTTAAAGATTTCTAAAAGACATTCAGCCTTGTGATGCCCCCCCACAACAAAGCCAAGATTTCTACCTTTTTCCCTCAGCCCTGGCTACAGCCCTGATTCTCTCCAAGATGCCTCCATCTTTGGAAGGCACTGAGTGTCTCCAGAAGATCACTCTTGGGGTTTCCCCAGTACTGTGGGACCTGGTCTAAGCTAAGCTTGAGTTCTCAGAAGCTTCTCCCTTGGTAGGTCCCAGAACTGGGTCTATTAGCAAACTCAAAATAAGTCAACTCAAGTTAAGTCAACTCAGCACAACTCTGCTCAGCCTAACTCAACTCATTTCAACTCAATCTGTACTTCCTGTGTATCTTTTCGCTTACCCTGAGCTAGGCTCTAGTTTTAGGAGAGATAGAACCCAACAGTTAATAAGACATAATGTTTACTCTCAAGGAGTTTTCTTTTGGAGAAAGAGCCACCTCTTTCTCTTAAAGAAAAGAGCTTCCTTTTCTGGCCTGGAGACATCCCAACCAGCAGTGTAATTCCTGGGGTCCACTCCCCTAGACTTCTCAAACTACCTTCCTGGGATTGTATGACTTCAAGACTCCAGATTGCAAAGTCAGTTGGTCCCTTACCCTTTAGGATATGATTCATATGGGTCCTGAGTCATTCATATATTCACAGACTTGCACTGAGCACTTACTATGTGCTAGACACTTTACAGACATTACCTCATTTAATTTCCCCAGCAACCAGTGGGGATACAGAACCAGTATGTGGTCAGTTAAAATTTAACCCAACCCTAATTCCAAAGCCCATGTTCTTTCCATCTTATCCCACTGTCTCTTAGAACAATTGGATAGAATCTGTAATAAAGGATGTTTAAACAAATACATTCCATATGGAGGGAAAGAGTGGATTAATGAATATTTTATGTAAAGCAAAATCTCACCTGACCAGTTTATTAGAATTCTTGAGAGGCAAACTATATAGGGAGATAAAGGGTGACTTTCACAAAAAGTCTTTGTCAAATTTCCATCCCAGAGCCTATTAATAAAATTGATTCATTATAGAATTGGGCAGAGGTGGGTGGTGAGTGGGAGGGAGTCTATTTTTGCATGGATAGAGAACTGGCTTAGAGACAAGAAAGAGAGGGTAGGGATAAATGGGTGCTTTTTCAAATGAAGAACTAGGGTTCCCCAGGAATTGGTGCTGAGTTTGGTCTTATGTAACATCCTAGGCACAGCATTGAGTATCCAATGTGTGCATTTCCTGCAGTAAGTACGGGGGGGTGATACACACCCAAACCAGACTTAGCTCTCCTCCTGGAGAAGCCCAGAGAAAGAAGTGCTCAGCAACACCTCAAGTTCTCAGAGGACAGGCGGCTCTGGAGGGGCCGAAATGCCAAGACATCGGAGATAAAACAGAAGACAGTGGCCAGGAAAGGGGAAAGAGCCCCATGCAGCAAGTGAAAGATCTGAACTCTAGGACCCATCTATTACTCATTTGCTGTGTGACACTGGGCAAGGTCCTTCCCTCTCTGGGTCCCAGTTTTCCCTCCTGTACAAGGAAGGAATTGGACTAGATGCCTTGTAAGGGTGTGGTGTTCTGGCTGGAGGACAAGGATTTCAAATAGAACCTGATTATGAGAAAGTCTCTATTTCCTGTGGCCAAAATGTCTCCTTCTGTGCCTGCACTGAGATGGGGGACCACTCTCCTTCTGTCTCTCTTATTTGTGAACAGTGAGGATGAGGCAGAGAGCCATGAGGTCTGTGATGCCGGGGCGCAGAGCCCAGCCTGGAATCCCTCAGTGGCATTCATTGCGAGTGACTCAGCGTCATAAATAGCTCCCATCTGGATGAGCAACGATATCTATAGCGATCGAGCGATCTCTATATCCACACACACTCTCTCTGTGCAAATATGTGGCTCACTGTATGCTAAATACGAGGTGGCCTGGAGACGTTCCTCCTCTTAAAAGACTATTTGGTATGAAACTCGAGACTGTTTATTTAAAGAAACAAGTTTACAACTATGCACATTGGATTACTGGTAGTGGGTGGTGGGGAAAAAGCGATGTGGATGAAGGGACGCTGGGTGTGATCCAAGCTTGGGGGCCACTGAGGCCGACCACTCCACCTTCAGCCTTCTGTCTGCAGCAGGAGGGGTAATGGACACCACACATGAGATGCTTGAGATCCTGGGGTTAGGCTACAGGGAGGGGATACTGTTGAGCTCATCGGCGCAGGAAACCACAGCTAGCAGAAAGAACATAGGAACTGGGGTGACAGGAGAGCCGGGTTCCAGCCCTGCTCTGCCCTGCCATTGATCTTGAACAGTTCATTAATTCACACATTCATTCATCAAGTATGTACCAAGCACAGACAATATGCATAAGCCACATGGGGATACAGACAAGAAAATGTAAGTTGGAATTCAGGGGTAGCCACCTGCCAGCTATAAGCGCTTTCTCAACTCTGTGCTTCAGCTTCCTTATCTGTAAACTGGGGATAATACCCCCTAAGGTTTAATGCACAAGAAAGTGCTTCTCTGTTGTAAATGGCTCCAACAATGCAAGCTAGTCCCATTCCACCACATTGCCCAGTTGATCCATCTCCTTTCTGCTTAGGAGTGTTCTGGGGGCTCATGGAAGGGGAATGTCCTCATGACCCCCTTCACCAGGGCCCCAACAGTGGGGACCCTGAACACCACCCATGGGAATGACCCTGGGCGGTACCCTTACCTTTGCTTCTTGGCTGAGCTGAGATGTAGGGAACTTCAGTCAACGAGCAGAGCAGGTACGCCAGGGATGTACAACTTCCTGGAGGAGGAGACAGGGTGTTCAGGGGTGAGGAGATACAACTTCTGGGGTAGTTCAGTGGAATGGCCTGAAAGGGCACTGGACCCCAGACTCCCCTGAGGACATGCCCTTGCTTCTCCTGAGGCCACCAAAGATCCTCGGGGTTCTAGCAAGGGACTGGGCAGGATGGGACCCTATCTGGCATCAGACCCAACCCCTAGGCCCACCTCACCCACTCCCCTGATACCAGTTACCCTTCTTGGCTGCTGGCGTGGGCAATGCTCCTATGGTACCACTGACCATACTGCTTTCTGGCTTATATGTGATTTCTGACCCATGTCAGTGGGCATGGTTTGCTGTCACTCATATCTGGATTTGAATTCTGACTTTGGGAAAATCCATGGCATCTTCCCAAGCCTCAGTTTCCTTATGTGTAAAATGAGGCTACTAACAGCCTTGATCTCAGCTCTAATTAATGATTACAACAAATCTTGTTGTAATCATTGTTGTTCGTGTCGACTATCTGTGATGATGTCTGTTATCTTGTGGCCCCTCAAATTTTAGTTACCTTCTCCTGCTTTCTCCTAGGAAGTGCAAGGCAAGGGCTTGTTCTATGACTTTGTCTCTGGAGCCGTGCACAAGTCCTGACAGAAAGTGGCCACCCAGTAAACCTCTATTGACTGAAAAATGCTCCACAAGTTTGCTGGGTTTGCCTTCACAAAGTTAGGGTTGGTGAGGTTGATGTTCTCCCATTTAACAGAGGAGAGCACAGGTGCAGAGAGGGGAGGTCATCTGCTCTGCTTCCCACAGAGACGAGTGTGAACCAGATGAAAACCCACAGTCCCTACTCTGCCTCCTCCCCTGACTTCAGCCCAGCAGTCAGGGCCTCTCCTGGCTGGACACCAAAGCCCCAGCAACCGCACATGCCCACGTCCTAGCTGGTGTCACCTCCTCCATGTTTTCCCTTCCTCCTGTAACCACCGTCCTGCTGCCACTCAAGAAAGGGGAAATTCTGGTGGGGACTGAGGATGTGCCCTGGATGATAGACACCGTTTCCAATCGATCTGCCGACTTAAGTGCCTTCCTAGGACTGGCAGTCTTCCGGGACCATCCTGGGATCATGGCACCTCACCCCTCAGCCTCTGTGCCTCCAAGGCACTCTTACCTCCTCCCGTAACCTCCTCCCGCCCCAGGCCTGCCACCCGACTCGGAGCTGAGAGAGGCACGGGCTGATTCCCCAGAGCCCAGCACTTAGCAAGACTTGATAAGTATCTGTTGGGTGAGTGAATGAACAAGTAAACAGTGGCTGAATGACTGTGTCCGGCCGTGTTCTAAATGCTGGGGATGCAGCAGGGAAGAGGGCAAGCCTGCTTCAGCTCTCAGGGAGCTGACAGTATTTGAATTTAAAACCAACAACTGGATTGGAAAGAGGGCAGATGTTCCTGTTCCCTGACTGGCTAGGTGGGGAAGTGGGGATGGAGAGTTGGCAAGCCTGCTGACTGCCCAGGGGAGTTCCTTGGAGCCGAAGGCAGCCTCCCTGGCCTCAGGCAGGGCACTCTGTGCCCCCAGCAGGGAAGCTGACCTTTAAGAAGGCCAGGGAAGAACAACAGTGCAATTATGTATTTAATGTCTACCTGCTGCTGGGTCCACAGCTAGCACGCTGCCTGGCACGGAACGGATACTTAAACTTTTGTTCAGTGAAGGAAGTCATTTGTCAATGGGTGGGCCAAGTATGTTGGGATGACTCAGGTCTAGGGGCTGGCGGGACTCCAGAGTGCTAACTCTCAGAATTATTATGACATCCACTTGAATGGGACTCCACTGTACTCGGAGCCCACTTACATGGCTGTTACTATTCTCCCCGTGCCGATGAGGACACCGCACACACATGTATTAGTGAGCATGCTGGGCTGGGCACCAGCGGCATTCATATAAGCTATGGGGCGACAGCAGCACTTCCGGGATATCTGTGATGTGCTGGGCCCCTCATGTCCACCCTGCCTGGCAAGGCCAGGGTCACCATCCCCATCACAAAGAGGACAGCATGGAGGCTCAGAGGAGGCTTGATTTTGCACACTTGGAACCTAGATCTCTCTCTAGGAATGAGATGTGCAAAGCTCATAGTCAAATGGGGACCCCAACAGTAAAGGGGATAATTAAAACCCAGTGTGACACTCCCAGAAATGCACGTTTGTCAGAGATGCCTCACTGCCTGGAGGCATCAGGGAGGGCTTCCCTGAGAAGGTGAGCCTTGAGCTGAGGCTTAGAGGACAGAGGAGAAGGAAGGGCTTTCTAGGCAGAGGGAGCAGCCATCTGCAAAGCTGTGGACAGAGCGTGGTCCCACTTGGAGGAATGTGGTTGGGCCAGACCCTTGACGAGAAAGATGAAGCTGGGAGGTTATTGGGGCCAGTTATAAGGAGCTTCATTGAGGCTGGAGGATGACAGAGAGCCATTGCAGCTCTCAGCTTCATGCTCTAGAGGGCTCCTTCCAGCAGGACTGGGGGAGATGGGAGGCTAGGTAGCAGGACCTGTGCTTGATGAGGTCGGGAGTAGAGGGATATTCGGACTCTGCCTCCTGACCTGGGTGATGCGTGGTGATGGAGAGTCCATGAGCCAATGACTGAGTTCTCCCCCAGCCAAGAAGATCACTGTGGAGCTGGAGTTCTCCCCCAGCCAAGAAGATCACTGTGGCAGGTCCTAGTCTCTGCCCCAGCCCCAGCCCCAGCAAAGCCCTCCTCTGCCACCTGGCTGCTCCCAAACTGTGTCCTAGCAACCTCACAGCCCTCACCTTGGCAACGCCAGCTTCTGTACTCTCTTCCTGATTGGGCTGGAAAGGAAGGTGGAGCTAGAATGCCTCCTGTCTGATAGACCTGCTCAGGGAACCAGCCTGGGCCACCCGCAGCCTGCAGCCCCGGGTTCATCAGGTGGAGTCTGGCCAGTCAGATGCAGAACATGGGTCTGGACGCAGGACAGGAGTCTGGACTCACAGCCTTGTGAGCTGGGTTCTGACCCCAGGGCTGAGGCTTTGTCTGAGTGACCTTGGACAAGTCTCTTTCCCTCCCTGGGCCTCAGGTCTTCCCTTTTGTAAAATAGGGAGGTTGAACAACACCATCTCTGGAATCTAATATTACCTTATTCCATTTTTGACCTTTTCCCATGGTTATTGGATGGATGCTCTGTTGCTGGTACGGATTTCAGTGTCAGACTCTAGGAATTTAAATCCTAGTTTGCAGGGCGCCTGGGTAAGTCAGGTAAACATCCAAGAAACTCTTGGTTTCTGCTTTGGTCATGATCTCAGGGTCATGAGATCGAGCTTTGCATGGGGCTCTGTGCTCAATGGGGAGTCTGCTTCACTCCCCCTCTCTTCCTCTCCTTCTTCTCCTCCCTACCCCCACTCATATTTTTTTTTCTCTCTCTCTCTCAAATTAATTTTAAAAAGTCCTGCTTTGCTTGGCCAAATCACTCTACCTCTCAGAGCCTAGGTCCCTCCCCACCCCCACGCCTTCGTAAAATGAACGTATTTCATGCCATCTCACCCAGGGGGGTATGAGAACAGTCGGTTGAAATGCTATACATGAAAGTGCTTTATAAGTGGAAAGAGCTATGCGAGCGTAACCTATTTCATCACAGGGGCTGTGCTCAGTAACCATTTACTGAACGCGCTCCTCCCCTCTCACCAGAAACAGCAGCAGCAAGCCTTTATTGAACACTTACTATGTGCCAAGCATTGTACTGAGGTTTTATTCACGTTAGGTTATTTTCACCACAACCATGTAAGGTATTTGCTACTATTATTCCCATTTTCCAGATGAACAAAGGAGGGCTGATATGGTTTTGTATAGAAGGAGCTAAGCCGGATTCTCTGGCTTTAAAACTTGACCATTTAAAATTTAATGAGGTGGCCTCCTCAGATCTCCTCTCTGTCTCAGGTTTTTCCTCTTGCCTGAAGTCAGGCTCTCACTCAGGGTTGGTGGGCAAAGGGGTAGCTCTCTTATATATTGAGCATCTCTTCAAAGTGCCAAGAATTGACCAGCTTCTCAGGCTTTTCCCAGCATGTCAGTCCCTTGCAGGGGGGTGGGGGGTGGGGGGGATGGGATGTGTCTCATTAAAATGCAGATTCTGATTCTGTGGGTCTGAGATGCATTTGAGATTCAACATTTCTAATGCATTCCTAGGAGATGCTGATGTTGCTGGCCCAGAAACCACACTTTGAGCAGCCAGGTGCTAGAGGATTTCAAATATTATCTTCTTGAATCCTGGGGACAAAGTCTTTTTAGCCCAGAGTCACAGATGGGGTAACCGAGGCTTGAGACGCAATGTACCTGACTCAGGGTCCAGCGCATACAAGGGGTGACTTTGAACTTTGGTCCACCTGGGAGTATGCAGTGCCAGGGGTTGTGTGCCAAGCCCTACTTCCTGGTTGTGTGGTCCCTGCTTGGGCTTCTGTCTCCACAGCCAAGGCAGAGAGTCCCTGAAGTGCCTACTAGGACCCATTTCTTATTTTCAGTTTGTAACAAGCAGACCAGTTTTGGGTGCTGCCTTCCAGTGGGAACAGGGCCCTGGCCCAGGACGTGTCTTTGCCATCGAGTGGACATCTCAGGATCAGGATGAGATCCTGCATATGTGTGACTCACCCTGTTGGTCCTACCCTCGACCTGGCTCTTTTGTAATCCTGTCCTTATTCATCATGGATCTTGGGGGCACTAATTTTGTTTTTAAAAAATATTGCACAACATGTTATTGACTTTGATGACTGAGATTTTTAGCCTCCCTTTACATTTTGCAGCTGAGAAGGGTGCCTCTTGCCCTTGCCTTGCCCCAGTCCTATCCCAGCCCTGTGTCTTCTCTTGCCCCTCCTGCCTCATGGCATTAGGATGGTGCCTGCAAGGCGCTGTGGTGCCCATCCAGCAGCTGGCCAGCCAACGCATTTATTTCCCAGCAGGGGAATCCATCACTTGGCTTGCCTTTTGGCTGACCTGCTCTAGTGATGGCAGCAGGAACTATGGGCCTGGATGATCACTCTGATGTGGGCTTTGCCCTTACCAGTGAGGAGAGGGAGAGAGGGGACTTTACTGCAATTTAAATTATGCCATCCCTCTGCTTCACCCAGTATTCAAGGCCCTGCCTGCTCTGGCTCCTGTTAACCAATCTGTCCTTATCTGTACCATCCCCTCCCTCCCTCCCTCCCTCCTCCCTTCCCTGTAGCTCTTGTCATGCAACTTTGTCAGGTTTCTACCTACCCCAGGACCTTTGCACTTTCTGCCTGCATACTTGTCCCATGGCCAGCTCCTTCTCCCTGCCCAGATGTCAGCTTCAATGCCTGTTCCTTTAAGTCCTACCTGCCTTACACAAACAGACCCAACCTCCTTGACACACTCTTCTTTTATTTCTTTTCTAGTACTTATATAACTTGGTGAAGTTATTTTAGTGTTTACTTGCTTTTTCCCCACTAGAACGTGAGCTCAGGGAGAGCATGGACCCTATCTTGTCTGTCTTATTCTTCATTGTCTTTCCAGCTCCCAAACAGTTATTGGCTTGTTGTAGGTGTTCAGTGAGCATTGAGGCATCAGTGAGCCATACCCTTGGCTGGAGTTTCCACACTTGAAAAATGGGATGCCAACCTGACCCCCCCTGGTCAGGATCAAAAGCAAAATGACCCAGTTTGGGGCCAGTGATACTATCCCTGTTGTTTAGCTGATGAACCTGAAGCTCAGAGAAAGATGGGACTTGTCCCAAGTCACTGGCCAGGAAATGCGTGGGCTGGGGCTCTCTCCAGTTTGGAGAAGCGCCTGGCCCCACGCCCCACCTGGAACAGGCATTCAGGAACGGGATGGCTGGATCTGAGTTCCTCGGAGTCTCTTGCCATCTGCTGCCTGAACTGCAAGACCCGCCTTGCCCATCAGCCTGTCACAGCTTCCTGACGAGTCAGAGACGGGAATTCTAATGGCTGTTTTTTTGTGGAACACAAAGGCCTGCCTCTTGCAAATGTAGAGATACATTTTCTCCGCATTGGCAATTACGACGCTGGATGTCTGGGGAACGTTTTTCATCTTCCAGGCACTTCACCAAGATTAACTTCTGAACCTATGCAGCAACGCTTGTTGCAACTTGAGTGGGTGTGTGGGGCAGCGTGGGTGGCAGTGTCTTCTGTCATAGGAGGAGCTGGGGTTTAGAGGGCTCGAGGCCCCTGGGGTCAACATCTCTAGGAGTTTGGTCGATTTTCCTGAGAGCAGTTTCTCTGCTGTTGGAAATGCACTGACCTTCTTGAGGATTCAAGGATTCTGACTTTCTCTGCGTGATTTGGCTGTTGATTTAGCAGCATATTCCACAAATACTTACTGAGAGTTTCCTAAGTATCCTTCTCACCCTGAGCGTGCAACAGGGGGACAAAATATATACTGCCCTTTTCCTCCTACATTACTGAACCAGCAGGGGAGACCGAAGACAGTGCCCTGCCCGTAACTGGCTGTTGACTGTGGATAGGTCCCTCTCCCTCTCAAGGCCATTGGGTTTAGCTTTCTCTCCTCCCCTGGTCCCTCTGCTTAAAGGCCTTTGATGGCCCCCTGTTGCTTACATAGAAGATGGGCATCTCTGGCCCAGCCTCCAAGGTCCCCGAGAGCTGGGCTCTGACCTTTTCCAGCACAGGCTCCTGCTCGCCGGCTTTCATTTGCTCCGTTTTTATTTAACCAACACTCATTTGTCACTTTCTAGGTGCTTTGCAGGCACTGTCTAAATGCTTCACAATATTCAACTTGCTCTGTCCTCACAGAACTCCTTTGCGATTGTTGTCATCACCATTTTCAAGATGAGGACCCGGGGACACAGAGTAGTAAGTTAAGTTGAGTGCATCCACAGAGCTACTAAATGGTGTGGCTGGGATTGGAACCTGGGCAGCCTGGCTCCCAGCTCGTGCACTCTGCTGCTGCTAGGTGACCTTCCTCTGTCCTCAGCACCAGCCCTACTCTCTCCTTCCCTAGGGGCACTCCAACAGCCATTGCCCACTTTCACAAAGCCCTCCCTGATGCCTCCCATGCTGAATGGGTTCTTCTTAGCTCTGTGTCCCCACAATGCCTTGCACATCCCTCTCCATGGCAGCTCATCCCACAGGTTTGTGTCCTGTCTCCTCTGCTGGATGCCGAATACCTCAAGGGGCCTTCTCTTCCTGCTCTGTACCTGGCCCAGTGTGTTCCTAGCATCCATTCTCCATGCAGCAACCAGAGGCATCTTTTTAAAGCAAAATCTGTTTGTATCACTCTCCTGCTTAAAATCATCCAGTGACAATCCATTGCATTTAGAATAAAATCCAAAATCTTGACTGCGGCTTAGAAGGCTCTGCCTGAGGGACTGGTCCCTGCCCCCTCTCCACCCTCCTCTGCTGCCACTTTCCCTTTTGATCCCTGCTTCAGCCACACTGGCCTCCTGCCTATCCCCAAAGAGACCAGGCTCACATTTAGGGCCTTCTCCCTAGCTTTTTCCTTTGTCTGGAATGTGTGACCCCATATCCTCCCACGACTGACTTCTTGTTATTGGGGTCTGAGTGTCATGTCACCATTTCAGACAGATTCCCCTTATTTGTCTGTCTGTCTGCTTACATGTTTTCATATTTACTTTTTAATTGTTATTAATGACTGTGTCTCTTGCAAGTATATAAGCCCTATGGGAGCAGAGATCTGAGATTTCTTGTTCTGTACCTGGGAATATACCTGACGCAGAATAGCCACTCAGTGAGTAAATGTTGGAGAAAGAATAAAAGCTCACCAAGGTCCCTTCGGATTCAGTTCTACCGATTGCAATTCAACTAGGCCCAGATAGTATAACATAATACAGCTTTCCCCTTATCTCTGAAAGTAGAATGCTCTTATGAAACCTTTTGTAAACCAAAATGGTGCAAAGCAAAGAAGCAATTACCATTTGGTAAAAGTGAAATCCTCTTAAAATTTCTTTTGGTTAGTGAAATGACCTACTAATGTAGGTCTTCCATAAAAGTGATGTGACAAAAAGCAAACTTTTGGATAGTGGGGAAAACCTATGTCATCATAATAAAATATAATATAATAATGTAATATATGTATTATAATATATCTGTATTGGTCTCATCTCAGGCTAACAGCTGGGATAATTTCACAAGCTGAAATTCACTATCTTTATCATCTTTCTATGTCTCGCCGGCAGTCATACTCCCAGAAGTGAGGCAATTTATTAACCATTCTCTGCTGACTTCTCTTCACCAGGGATGCCTAGAACTCCTTACATATACTTTAATTTGTCCATCCAAGACTCAGGGAGACTTGTGAGATTCTGCCTTCCCCATTTTGCAGCAGGGATGTTCTTGAAAAGCAAAATGCTGACTTGTGAAGTGCCTAGAGCCTGATGGGAGCATGCATACCCATCACAGACATTGCATTTCATCAGTTAATGGGAGAGACTTCACGCTCCAGAAAGGGACAAGAGCTCTGAGTCCTTCCAGGACCTGGGCCAGACACAACTCGTACCTCTGAGGAGTGGCAGTCTGTAGCTGAGAGGGATGTGCAGTCTGATTTGGAGCAAATGGAAAAAGTGAGGCTTCACATGCACCTGGTTAAGACGAACAGAGTGGGCAAAAGTGGCCGAAATGAGGTCTGGGTGTTTGACCACAGATATTTGCTAATGAGAACCAAGGGACAAAGCAGGAGATGCACACAGTGGTCAGAATATAGGTACCCCCATCATAGACTTTCTTCAGAAGGAAATGGAAGGGAAATGTGTCAAGGTGTCTCAAAGACAAACTACTATACATTGTCATCCTCTTGAGAACCAGAAAGGACATTTCTTGACCCACTTTCCCCCCTCTCCTTCCAGCTCTTTGAGTTTGGGAAGGAAATGACATCCCAAGTTTATGGGCTGCGAAACTCTGAGACCTAATCTATCAGGCAGACTGGTGAACTGACAAGAACTCTTTGTTATAAGTTCAAAGGTCATGGCTCTGGTCTCAGCACTGTGGCACTTTGGGTAAATTCCTCTCTATTTCTGACCTTTCTCTTCCTCATCTGTAAAATGTGGCTGTTGGGTTTGATGATTTCCAATTCACGGATTTCCATGACTTCAACCCTTCTGTCTGTATAAGCTAATGGTTCAGATTAGTTTGAAAGGGAAGCTCTTACTTTTGTCTTTTTCTTGATGAGGGCTCAATTTGTGTTTTGGTCAGCCTTGCAAATAGTTACTGGCCTCTGGCCACAGTGTAGGTTGTAGAGATAAACAATTCTGGCTTGATAAAATCTGTTGAGGCTGATGTATCCTCCATTTTTTCTGATTCTCTAATAATGCGCATGGCTCATCACCATAGGGTAAAACTCTCTTAAAACTTTCCACTAAGGACAGGGATGTTCAGAACAGATTGTGGAAGGAAAGTCATAGTTTGAGTTAAAGACTTCTAAGGTAGAACAGCATTTGAATGGCAGGGTGTTGTTGTTGATGTTAAAATCTTTCTGCACTAAATGATATGATGTCTTGGGTTTGCTTCAAAATAAGTCTGTGTGTGTGTATATGTGTGTGTGTGAGTGTGATGAGAGTGGGTGTGGGTATAGATGAAACAAAATTGGCCAACTGTTGAAGCTTGATGATGGGTATGTGGGGGTTTATTATACTATTCTTTCTATTTTTTAAAAACAGGGTTGAAATATTTTATCATAGAAGGCCCTTTGGAGACTGGCTCCAGCTTTTCCCTCTACTCTCATTTCACAGTCCGCATCTCAAGGACTCTCCAGCATAGTGACATCACTCTGGTGGCTCTGATCTCACACTTTTTGGCCTTTCCACACAGCTCCATCTGTTTGCAGTACCTCTCCCCTTCTTCCCCCACGGCTCATCACTCCTGCCTCTGCGATCCCATCACCTTGTGTACTCACCTTGATTATAGCACTTATCACATCGTATCGCAACGATTTCTTTTCTGTTTCCTCTGCTGGCCTGTGCCCTCCCCAGGACACTTCTCTGTCTCCCCAGTGCACAGCCAGTGCACATAAGAGATCTTCAGCGCATGTTTACAGAGGGAATAATAGCAGAAATGATAGCTCATTGTTTTGAGCACTTATTATGTGCCAGACCCTGCCCTAAGCTCATTATATAGGCATTTCATTAAATCCTCACCCCAAGTGGGTACTATTAACCTGTCTTCTGGTCACTCTCCCAAGGTCACGTGTAGTAAGTGACAGAGCTGAGATTTGGACTCAGAATGGAAACAACTCTGCTATTCTCCCTGCATCTGGAGTTTTAAAACACTTCTCTGTGAATACTACACAACAGGCCCAGGCTTTGGGGGTGCCTGAGCTTCAGGCCCATTTCCGCTACTAAATTGCTGAGTGACCTTGGGCAAATCACCTCTGCCCCCTATGCCAACTCCCGGGTAGAGACTACCGGTGATTGAGAGGGTCACGTGAGGCAAGGGCCCTCCCAGCTTCAGCACTCGAAGAGAAAAGGTTTCCTCTTACACATTTGGTTTTCTGCCGAGGAGCCGGCTTCCCAATTTGGGAACCTCCCAGCTTCTCATGCTCCTTCAACCTCTTTCCTTACTAATTGCAGCCTCCCCAGCCAAGCCGCCGTTCACAACCTGCTGCCGGGGTTCCTCCCTTCCCCCTTCCTTCCTCTTGGGCAACGCTCCGGAGGTGGGGGCGGAACCCTGGGCGGGAGGGAGGGGAAAGCAAGTAGCTGCCCGGTTCCTGAGGCTTCCCGGCGTTTTCTCGGCCCCCTCCCCCCACGGAAACTCAGCCTCACACTTTCTAGGGATGTTCCAGGGACAGCCTGAGTCAGTGATTGCAGCTGTCAGCCTCGGTCATCTGTGTTAGGCTCTCCGAAGGAAGTCCATGGTCCTGAGCTGGGGTGGAAGTGGGGGCCTGGAGAGAAGAGGGGGCAGCGCACTCCTCCCTTCTAGCCTAGGCCCAGCCCGCCCCACTGGACTCCAGGACCCTTCTGTGCCTGTCTCCCCTTCCATTCTCTTTCTGACTTCCAGCTGGGACCCGCCATTGCATGGCCAGGCCTTGGTAAACTGCAGACCCAAGCCAGAGACGCGCGACTGTGACTGGGCTCCCCTCCCCAAGTCGCCCCAGACACTGCTCTGGGGAAGCCGAAATCCCCGATCGATGCAACCACCCACCCGCGAAGAACGCGGGAGGCCCCAGCCCCTCGGCTTTGTTCGCGGCTCGCCAGAAAGCAGGCGGCAGGCAACAGCTGCCTGTCGCCGCGGTGTTGACGCCGGGAGCGGAATCCGCGGGGACGAGGCACTGTCCTCGGAGGCCGTGGCACTGAACCCGGACCCAACGAGGACAGGAGCCGGCGGACGGCCGCTGTCTGCCGGTGCAGTGCTGACCCGGAGAGAGGAGCCGGCCGGGCGCTGGAGCTGTCCCCGAGGTGGTGCTGAAGCGAGAAGGAGCCCGTGGCGCCCTCCGCCTCTCCCCGGAAGAGCCGGTGGCGGCTGAGAGCTACCGGGAGAAGGAAGGAGGGCCGGAGGAAGCCACCCTCGGGGAGCTCGGCGGCGCGGGGCCTATGGCTAGGGTCTCTCCGGCGAACCTGCTCCAGCCGAGGAGGTGGCTCAGCAACAGAGAGCGAGCGTGCGTTCTACGAACCTGTTGGAGGCTGCAGCTCCTCCGCGGCGGACCAGGGCGCCCGGGACCGAGATTCTGGCGCGCGTCTCCTTCCCCCTTTCTGCACTCCTCCGCGGAGGCGCTCCCTCCTGCCTGGGCTAGCACACGTGCGCGCGGGGGGCGCCCAGCCTCTCTTTGGTCCGCCCCGAGTTTCAGCCAAGCTGCAGGGCACAAAGCCGAGAGGCCTCCCCCAAGGGCAGACCCGCTCCCAGGGAGACCCAAGCTTCCTGAGATAGGAGGCGGGGGCTGGCGACGGGGACGAGAGAGGGCGCCAGCAGTGAAACCAAGAGGAGACACGGGGGGGAGCTCCCCGTAGAGTCAGTTCTGCCCTGAAGTTTGGGAACACAGTGTCCTGTTACTTAGAGGACAAAGGGCAGCCTGCCTTGGAAGTCCACTCCCTCACCCCCAACCCTCAATTCCATGACCAACAACGACATGCCGGTCTTGGGCTTGCTCTGTTGAGTGCCTCTAAAATCTCATTCAAGTCTATTATCTACTATGTCCTTGAGAGAGCTTTCCAGCCCTTCCATATATACAGTGTATCCATAATAAAATGCAAACTTTTTTGTGTGGCGCTGAAAGTCCTTCACCAGCAAGACCCAGGGTGTCCTTTCTGGGTGTGTTCCCACGGGAACAGATAACCACTCATTCTCAACAGGTTCACCCCAGTGCCTTAGCATCTGCTGCTCCCTTTGGCTGGAACATTTTTCCCCCTTACTATTTACACTTTATTTGCAAGTTAAAGTGTCCTCATTCTCAGTGAGAACTTCCTGATCCCTAAGGCACTCCCTCCTTAAGCTCCCTCAGCCTTTACATCCCTCTAGACTTCTCATATTCTCAGTTACCAGGCTCATAAAAACTGGTTCCATATTTTATTTTTCTTTGTATCTCCATCTCCTAGCACAATGATGGACACGCAAGAAAAAAAATTTTTTTTAAAAGCTTTTATTTATATGTCAGAGAAAGCTAGCGAGAGCAAGAGAGAGTGCACAAGCAGGGAAAGCAGCAGGCAGAGGGAGAAGCAGATTTCCTTACTGAGCAAAGAGCCCGATGGTGAACTCAATCCTAGGACCTTGGGATCATGACCAGAGCTGAAGGCAGGCATTTAACCTACTGAGCCACCCAGATGTCTCCTCACAAGAACTTTGAATTGTGTCTGCTGAATGTATGCACATATGAGAAGTACAAGTCAAAGCAACTTCCTTTCCCTTGATTGTTCATTTGATTTCTGTCATTCTCTCTCTCTTTTAATCATAGCCTGTAAAGGCTCACCTGATGGCCTCCCTTTCTACCCCTCCTGCCTTACCACCACCAACTCTCTCCAAACTCAGTAATTCCTCCTACAGTAACCTCCATTTTGTACCTAGTTGCTTTAAGCATTCTTTTTTTTTTTTTCTGTTTCTCTGCTTGGAACTCTTTTAATCTTGATCTTCACATGGCTGAATCCTTCTTGTCTTTTGGATTTGAGCTGAAATATCGCCTCTGCAAAAGACCTTTGGCCACTTTATATAGTGTTCACTCCCCCAAACACTCTATAACATTTTCTACTTCATTTTTCTTAGTAATTATTATTCTCTGAAATGATTTTACTTATAGATTTCTTGTTTATCATCAGCTTTCCTTCAACTACATTAGAACTCTACTGGGGCAAGGATCACATCCATCTGGCTTGCTGCAGCTGGCACTCTGAGAGGAACTCACCTCCCACCAGGGGATCCATAGTCCCTCTCTCCCTGGAGAGACTGGAGCTACTGTGCAGGTCGTTGTGGGATCTTCTGTTCAGTATAAATCGAGTAAGAATGTTTTAGGAGAAAAGGTCACACTGATATTCCATGGGATGAGAAAGAAGAGGAAATGGAGGGTCACAGACACTTCTCACTGTGAGATGACAGCCCCTTCTTGTCCTGGATCGCATAACCATAATGACAACTCAGCTCACAGCACACAAAACACTTTCACATCCATAATCTCATTTGGCATTCATAACAGCCTTGTCTGGTAAGAACTATTCTCTCCAACACTGAAAATCTCTGAGGCCACATGAGGCAGACAGACTTGACCAAGACCGCACAGCTTGCAAATGGTGATGCTCTTCCCAGAACTGTGCTATGTGCAGAGCATCTAAAACTAAGACATGCCTCCTGCCTTCCAGGGTTTCACATTAGTGAGAGACACAGGCCCATAAACAATGGATCATAATACAATTTGATTCTCTAACTCAGAGATGGAGGTGGGGGTGGGGAAGAAATGGATAGGTTTCCTGGGGCAGAATAAACCAAAATTCTTCCAATGACCATTACAATTTGCTCAACACTTCCTAGGTGTCTGGTACTGTACTGTTTTATGTACTTTGTCTATCTAGCTTTATGCAGTTAACAGAACCTTAAGAAGGTTCTGTAACATGGCCAAGGTCATGAGGTGGGTAAAGAGTGAAGCTTGGACTTAACCTGAGTTTGCTTGACTTCAGCCCTGAGTTCTTAGCAATTATGCACCCCAGACATGCTGAATTGCAATGACTGGTGAACAGGCTTGGCCCAAGATTCAAAGATGATTCTTAGGCTATTCAGTTACATCTTAATGCCTACTGAGAACCATATAGAGAATGCTGCAAAAGGAGATGAGGGAGGGAGGGATGAACCTACTCGTGGGGTGGGAAGTTGAGATTGGCTCTTGAAGGAGAATGTGGGAGTTTGGAGGCAGACAGCAGGCAAAGAAGTTTTCAGACAGAGGAATGTTCAAGGGCATTGGGTTGTGGAAATAAGGGGAATGCTAGTGTTTTGGATGTGGATGGAATTTAAGGCTGATAGAAGGGAGAGGGCCTGGGAAGAGAGGCTGGAATCCAGGCTGGCCTTGGATTATGCCTTTATCCTGTAGGCAGCCGAGAGCCACATTGACAGGTAAGAGCTATGCATCATACTTGCCATCATTACCTTGATCTCCCTCCAGTAGCACCTTTGGATCAGTCCTTTACAATTTGTAAAGTACATTCTACTCACAGAAGTATCACTCTGGAGTCATGTGGACCCAAAGCTTCATGAGGGCACCATACCTGTGGGTTTGTTGGTATTGTTCCCTAGCACCTAGTAATGGCCCTGGAACAATGTGGGTGCTCAGTAAGTATTTGTTGTTGGACAAATCAGAGGAGTTTGGAGTCTAGTTTAAAGCCTGCTTCAGTAATTCAAATAAGAGAGAAGTGATGAGAAGCATCACTGAAACCAAGAGTGCAGAATTCTTTGACTCCTGACTCTGGAAGGTCAACATCTATGGCCCTCTACCTTGGAGCACCTTGGGGAAGCTGGACTTTAGCCCTCCAAAATGGTCCTGAATAATTGCAACAATTTTCCTCTCTAACATACAGAAAAGCATTTTGGCACCCAGGTGGCCAACATCCAGCCAAGCCAGGCTTTCCTCTGTTGTATGCACTTTATGTCTTTTGGCTCCTGGATTTTTGTCCCAATGGTCTCTATTATGTGGCAATAACATTATATGCCATCATTTCTTTCAGTGTTTTTAGGGGCAATCACCATGCTAATGAAACTCAGTCTTGGCTCAAGAACTAAAATCCACCTTCTGTTTCTCCACCCCTCTGGGAAGTCCACACAGACCTTGATACGGCTAACTTACAGATGGCTGACTTGCATCAGGCTCCTTTAAAGCCCTTGACATATGTTAACTCTATGAAGAGGGTATGACTCTTATCCCTGCTTTACAAATAAAGACAAAAGAAGAGACTTGCCCAAGGTTGCATGCTGACAGAGGCAGGTTTAAACCTTGACTGTTTGACTTGAGGCTGTAGGCTCCAACACTATCCCTGACTACCTCCTGAATAAAATCTTCCCATTCTGTTTCCTCTCAGACCTGTGTAAGCCTGGAGAAATAACTTAATCTCTGAGAGCCTCTGTTTCTTTTTCTGTAAAATGAGGATAAAAATAGCTACCCAGGAATGCTGCTGGGGGAAATAGATGAGGTCACATATGAGTGTGTCTATCTGGTGTTGCTTCTTTTCCTGGTCTTCCTCATCTGGACCAGTGGTTCCACATCTGCCCAGATGCTTGGGCCACAAACCTAGGGGCCACTGTAGAATTCTTCCTTTCTCTCTGCATCCAATCCATCAGCAAATCATTTAAGCTCTTCCACCAAAATACGTCCTAATTTAGTCTACTTCTCTCCCTCTCCACCACATCCCTCTCCTCCACGCCATCATTATCTCCTATCTGGACTACTACAAGTTTCTTAAAAGGTCTCTCTGCTTCCATTCTTGCTCTCCAAAGTGATTTTTAAAATATGTATCTTATACAGAAGAGAACACAAATCATGTAAACAGTTCAATTAATGATCACAAAGTGAGCACAACTATGCAATCAGCACCCAGATAGTGAAATGGAACATTAAGAGTTCCCATCATGACACCCCAGTTGTTAGCCCCTTACTCCTCCCCAAAGGCAAATGCAGCCCTGACTTCTGCCACTATAGAGAAATGCTACTGACTTATGAAATCATACGGTATGTATTCTTTTGTGTTTGGCTTCTTTTGCTTGATATCATGTTGGTGAGATTCATTCATGCTGTTGCCTGTATCGGTGGTGTTTTGCTTTTCATTACTGTCTAGTATTCCACTCTATGACTATCTCTCAATTTACTGATGGGTTCTTGGGTTGTTTCTAAATTTTGTATCAATCTTTTGATACATATATATAAGGATTTGTGTTGGGTGCATTCCTGGGAGTGGACTAAATGGGTGAGGTGGGCGTACATCCAGCTTTAGGAGACACTTTCAAACAGTTCTTCCCTTTACAAACTCATCAGCTGGGTATGAGAGTTCTTATTGCTCTATGGCCTCACCAACACTTGGTATTGTCAATTTTTACTTCTAACCACTCTACGTATTTAGTGAGTAGGTACTGGTTTTCATTGATGGCTAATGAAGTACTTTTGCACTGGTCTAATGACTATTTGGAAAACTTCTTTTGTGAAGTGTCTGTTGATGTCTTTTATCAATTTTTTAATTGTGATAACTGTTACTTTCTTATTGATTTGTAGGAGTTCTTTATATATTCTATGTAGGAATCCCTTGAAACTATATATGTATATATATATATATATAATATATGCATATAATATATATTTTAAGATTTTTATCTATTTGACAGACAGAGAGACACAGTGAGAGAGAGAACACAACCAGGGAGGGTAGGAGAGGGAGAAGCAGGCATCCTGCCAAGCAGGGAGCCTGATGCAGAGCTCGATCTCAGGACCCTGGGATCATGACTTGAGCTGAAGGCAGACGCTTAATGACTGAGCCACCCGGGGCCCATATATATATATATATATATATATATATATATATATATATATATATACACACACATACATACATACACACACACATACATACATACAGGATTTTTTTTTTTTTTTTTGAGAGGGAAAGTGTGCACAGGTGGCCAAGCATGGGGAGGGACAGAGGGAGAGAATCTCAAGCAAACTCCTTGCTAAGTGGGGAGCCCAACATGTGGGGCTTGATTCCACGACCCTGAGATCATGACCTGAGGCGAAAAGAAGAGTCAGACACTTATTTGACTGAACCATGCAGGCCCCGTGAAACCATATATGTTGTAAATATCTTCCCCCAGACTGTGGCTTGCCCTTTTCCTTTGTTGTTAGTGTCATTTGATGGACAAAAGTTGCTGATTTTATTTGTTCAATTTACCATTTTTTCCCTTTACAGTTAATGCTTTTGTGTTCTGTTTAAGAAATGTGTGTCCATCCAAGTTCAAGAAAACCTTCTTGTTATCCCTCAGAATCTGTATTGTTTAGCCTTTTATATTTAGACTTACAATCCACATAGACTTGATTTTAGTGTATGGTGTGAAACAGGGGCTAAGATTAAATAATTTTTGTCATATGGCTACTCTATGGACAGAGCACCATTTATTGAAAGAAAAGCCATCTCCCCCACCCCCTGCACTGTTCTGCATGCTATTTTTGTTATAAACCAAGTTTCTTTATTTGTTTGGGTCCAATTCGACTTTTCAGAATATAAAATAGATCCAGTTAACAGTCATAGCATCTTTCCCATAGAATTCAGAATAAAACTCAAATTTCCTTAAAGTTTTGCCTGGGCTGGCCCCCGCCTATCCATCTGATGGTATTATTCTACCACTTAACCTTTTGCTCCTTCCACACCAGGCACAAAGTTTCTTTTCATTCCTTAAATGAAATCAAAAGCCCTCAACTCCGTGCTTTCAGGCTTTTGTGCAAACGTGTTCTCACAGAAGGCCAATCTGGCCCCTTCTCTTCCCAAGTTGCACTCTAGATGATTACCTTGCTTTATTTCTGATAACACTGGTGCTCTTCAAAACATCTTATTTATTTTTTATTCCCTGCTTCTCTCATCAGAATGTAATCTCCATGAAAGCAAGGACTATGTCGACTGTGTTTTTCTCTGAAACGGCAGGGCTGGGAAAAGGAAGAGAATCAGCGAGAACGACACCTCCACCCTGTTTTCCATGTCATCCAGCTCTCCTGTCCACGTGCACATCATCTCAAGACTTGCAGCATTAGGTGACATGCTGGATAGGTAGGTAGATAACTCCAGCACTATCAATTTCATATCTGAGTTATTTTCCTGTTTTTATTGATGTTCTTCAAATCCTAGCTGTCATTAGTTCAGCAAAAATTGATTTATATTAATTTTGGAGGGGAAGAGAAGGAAAACTGATAGTTCTTGAACCTTCGTGATATCTCATTCAATCCTCAAAACATCCATTTGAAGGGAAGTGTTATCATCCCCAGGTTACAGGTAAAAAAACAGGGATTTTTAGAGTGCATCTAGAGGGAAGGATGGTATGGGCTCATCCAAGTGGTTCAATCAGATTGCAGAAAGATCACTCTCATGAAGCCGGTTCAAGCCTCTAGCAGAAGAGTCTGTAGAAATGCCGGCACGTGCAATTGAGGCATTTAGCGAGGGTTTAGTACTGGCTTTGGGGAATAGAACTTGGGTTCTGGGCCTGGTCTTAGCCCTCACCGACTTTGTGACACGGGGCAAGCCGCATGAGGCCCAGTTCACTCATCTGGAAAGTGAGAAGAAAGTAGGATCTATTTTTTAGGATTCTTGAGGGGATTAAATCGTCCCATGCCGGTGAAGTGCTTGCAGAGAAGAAGCTCGGCAAATGTTGGCGGCTAGGATCTGTGTTGTTTCAGACGCCAATTCAGTTCGCTCCTTCAAGATGTTGCTGAGGAGATGCAACAGGAGATAAGGTGCTTAGAGGGAATTGACATAGAGCCTTGCAGTTGTACGTAGAATCCTTCAAACCAGAACTTTGGAGAGTGATCCTCTTCTGAAGTGGAAGAACATTCTTAGCATGTGTCCAGTTCCTTGTACAGAGAGAGATAACAGGTTCAGAGAGGTGAAGTCACTTGTCCAGGGTCACAGAGCATAGATCCAAACCAGAACCCATTTGACTCTTCAGATTTGGTGCCATGCAAGTCATGAATGTGCTTGGTTCTTTTCCCTGGGTTCTGAAACCATAGCCCCTCCCCTCTTCATTGTGTCTGCCACAAGGATAGAGAAAATCCACAGATAATCCCTAAACCTCATTTGAGGCTAATCATCACATCCATTTATCTCCCTACCAAGCTGCTTATCACAGTGGGAGACCAGAGGTCTGGCTGATCAGGGTCAGCAGCTTCTCCGGGTGCCGTCTGGTTGCGGGTAGAGCATGTTTCAACAACTGGGTGGGAAGCAGAGTCCTACAGAGCAAATAGCAGATGACCAGACCCTGACTCGGTACCTAGGGGTGGCTTCCGGGGACGGAGAACAGCAATCCCTGTAGCTCTCTGGGGCACCTGAGAGACAAGTACTTCGTGAGCCTTTCTCCAGTCTCAGAGGCCAGAGAGGAAGGACTCTCTGAGACTTAGTTTCCCTATCTGCATGATGGAGATAGACATCAGTGTTGCAAGGGCACCGTGAGTGCTCAGTGATATGACGTATGTGTAGCCCGTGTTCAAATGGATCGTTTCTATCTCTGCGTTGGCTAAGGTCACAGAAGCCAGAAATCAAATATGGGTGCCAGTGAGGCTCCATTCCACCCATGAAGGATATACTAATCAATTTTGAAGTAAGTTTGGCCAGCCCTGAGGGCCTAAAAGGTCAAAGTTAAAGAGAAGGAGAGAGAGTTTCTTTGAAGTTTCTGGTGTTCTGGTCATCACCCTGCATCCCACTGTCATGGCAGGTCAGGGGGAGAGGAACACCTTAAGAATGAGGAGGGCTCCGAGGACATTCCCCTGGAAAACCTCATCTAAGTCTTCTGATGTTCGGGGGCATTTACGCTGGTGTCACCCATGTTTGGAAGACTCTAAAGGCAAGAGAGTATGGCTAGTTGGCTGTGTTGCTAGCATTCCTTATGTCATGAAGATTTACTGAACACCTGCTATGTGCCAAGAACAGTACCAGATACTTAGAATTCATCAGTGAACAAAACCAGATAAGTGAGGCTCTCACCTTCTCGTGGAAAGGGAGACACACAATACAGATGTAAATGTGTAAGACATTTGTTGTGATATTCATTATGGAAAGAGTTGAAGCAGAGATGGAAATGACAAGTGCTGGGGACGTTGATATTTTTGTCTGAAGGGTCAGCAAAGACCTCACGATAAGGTGATATTTAGGCAGAAACTTGAAGGAAGTGGAGTGAAAGAGGGGAGAGTGGTTAGAGGGGAGGCCAGAGAAGTAGGTAGAGGAGCTTGACTGCTATGGTTAGGACTTTGGGCTTTAGTAGATATTTGATACATATTGGATGAAGAGAGTCCAAGAGGAAAGGACTTCAAGTCCCATGGAGGTGGCTTGGCTACAACCCAGGACTCTGCCCTATGGGAAACAGTAGTGCTGTCACAGGGCCCGAGGGTGGACTGTGTCATCCCCTAGGCTCACAGATGGTAGAATTCAGGATTTCCACAACCAGGAACATCATAAAACAGGCTGTCCTGGTGGGCCTATTTGTGTACTGAGTCGGGGATCAAGAACTGGGGCTCAGACCATGTTTTGTCATTTGGGGGCATCTTTGAATGTGGTATTCTAGAAAATCATCTCTTAAGAGGTCAGTGGCAGTATCATGAAGAAATACAGCGTTTAGGAGTTTAAGTCACATCTCTGCCACTGACCAGTTATGTGTTCTTGGCCTGAATCTCAGTTTGCTTATCTGGATGTCAGGGTTACTAGTATTTATCTTTCAGAGAAAATATGAGACTTGAAGGAGGTAATGGATGGAAAGGAACGTGGCAGATTGTGAAAAGGTGTGCAGATACATCATGTTATTGCCAGCTTGGGAGCGGTTAAGTACTTCAACATGCCCTCTATCCACCACAGATGTGGGACTTATGATCTGGAGTTAATTTTTAGCCTTCCAACATCCATGTCTGCCTTCCTAAGGTAGCTTGCATTTCTCCTCTGTGTGTCTTATTGACAGACAATGTCTAATTGACATTGGCTTCAATCCCAAAGAGGGGACCCTACTAGCTTAAACCAGATAGTGTCTCTCATTTCTCCAGTCACAGAGATTACATGAGGGTCAATCAATGACACAATGCAAGCCAGCTAATCATGGCCAATTAGACTCATTTTTTTTTTAGCTATTTTATTTTTAAGTAATCTCCACAATGTGATCTGGGGCTTGAATTCACAACCCTGAGATAAGGAGTTGCACACTTCAACAAGTGAGCCAGCCGGGCACCACCCCTAGACTCAATTCTTTTTTGTTTTTCTTGTTCAGCATTCACACCCCCTGCTCCCTACTTTTATTTATTCCTGGAATATTTTATTTTAAATTTTTAGATTTATTTTTACTTATTTATTTGACAGAGATAGAGAGAGAGAGCATGAGCAGGGGGAGGAGTAGAGGGAGAAGCAGGCTCTCTGCTGAGCAGGGAGCCCGATGTGGGGCTCGATCCAGGACCCTTGGGTCATGACTGAGCCCCAGGCAGACACTTCACTGACTGAGCCAACCAGGTGCCCCTATTCCTGGAATATTTTAAAGCAAGTCCCAAATATCTTCACATTTGACTTGTCAGTAAGTACGTCTTAACCAATAAGGGCTTTTTCTTCCTTTTAAATATAGCCACAATGCTATTATTACAACTTATTAAATTAACAATAATTTTATAAAGGTTTTTGTTTTGTTTTGTTTGGACAATAGCAGACTGAAGCGTTGGCTAGGAATTCCATATAAAAACACTGGCGTTTGGGAAGCCTGTAAAGAAATGCTGATGTAACCTTAGGTTGTTCTTTGATGCTACCATTAGAAATTATATTGTAAAAGAGCGTTAATTCATATGGGGAAAAGTTCAAAGAGAGTGTGTGTGGTCACCATTTTGTCAAGTGTAAACTATGTGTACAGTCAAAACTAATGTAACATTGTGTGCCAACTATACTTCAATTAAAAAAGTATAAACTACATATGACATCTTTACGTATAAACGTATATACATATAATCAATCTTTCTCCAGATCTAGCACATATAGATATACACATATAGATTCTTGTTTAAAAGGCTGAAAAAACATACCAATATGCCAGGATTGTCTGAAAGATGGGACAAATGCTTATATTTTGCTTTTCAGGGAATGTGTGCAGTTATGCTGGGGGCCAGGGCAGGGGGGCAGAGAGTATTGGGGGAAGGATCATGGCTCCTCTGACAAGACTAATTAATAGAATGATAATGACTCATTGCTGAGACTTACATTGAGCTGTTGGTGAGTGGGCTCCAGTAATGTTTGGAGATTCTGGCAGATGTCCTGAGACCAAGAGAGGAGCCAGCTTTAGAATGAGGAGAGGTAGGCAGAGAGGAGGGATGGAATGAAATTGGATTCTTGGTGGCATCGTTGAGTGTCTGGACCAAACTTTACATGAAGCTAGGCTTGCCTCTGCCCTTTTCGGTTATGTGAGGTAACAAATTCCCTTTAGTGCTTAAACCGGTTTGAGTTGGATGTTGTGATACTTTCAGCATAAGGAATTCTAACCACTATAGAGTGGTTTCTAAGCCCCAGAGTTTGATGAAAAAAAGGTTGGATTTGAAATTTCCTGATGTGAAGTCCCCATCCCCAAGCTTTCTGCCCCGAGACGCAGCCCCAAAACCATGTGAAGTTTGCCAGTCTGTTTTCTTTGAGAATGGATGGTTAACTGCTGCTTTGTTCTCTTGGTGACAAATGAGACCAGTCTGGCAGAAATGTCAGCATTATGAGCTGGTGTCAGGGACTGAAAAGAATTGGTCTGGGAGGGGTGCCTGGGTGGCTCAGTCGTTAAGCGTCTGCCTTTGGCTCAGGTCATGGTCCCAGAGTCCTGGGATTGCCCGAATTGGGGACCCTCAGTTGGGGGGGGGGCGCTTCTCCCTCTGCTTGTGCTCTCTCTATCAAATAAATAAATAAAATATTTTTAAAAAATGAATTGGTTTGGGTTATTTCCCGGAAGAGGCTAAGATAATCCAAGTATTCATCTGGAAAGAAGAGGAGAGCCGGGGACAGCAAAGGGAAGATGAAGATGAAAAGCGAGGAGGTGGGGAGACTGAAAAAGCACAGTAGGAGGGAGACTGAGGTGGTCCAGGCCTGCTGGGGTGGTGGAAAGAAGCAGTGGCCCTTGATGCCCTTTCTCAGTGGGTGTAGGGAGAGGACAGGAATTTACTGTAGGAGGGGCAGGATGGGGTGGGAGGAGATTCTCCAGGGTTGGGGAACATTCCTTTCTTCTGGTGCTAAAGCAAAAGCCATACAGGCAGCCAAAGGATATCACATTGACATGTTATGGTCCAGACATACAGAAGAGAATCTTAGTTTCCTAAGACAAATTGGGGATCAGGGAAAAAAACCCCACTCAATATGAACCACTTCAAGGATGGACTATAATTTTGTTATAAATGCAAGTTAATAGCTTTGATTTGGACTTTGTCAAGAGTTTTAAAATGAAATAAAGTTGATGATAACCTATATTTAACAAAACATAGGTCATAATTGAAACATGTACTGATTTTAAGGACAAACAGGAATTGAATGAAGTATTTAATTCTTTAAGGGTGTATTTTTTCCCCAGTAAAATTGGACAGCTCATTACAACATTTGTTATTTTTCATTTGACTTTTGCAGTACATTTATCAAGAGGCTTCTTTTGAACCAATATTCATGGATTAAAAAATTTTCCCCAAGGGTGTATCTTAATACTTTGATATCAAAATCATTCTCTTTTGAAGTGTCTTTGCATCCATTTGCATGGTGTTCCAGTTACTTTTGGTTCATAATAGACCACTCCAAAACTTAAGCTGTTTCAATCAGAATTAATCTGTTAGAACTATGCTAGGAATTCTGGGACAAAGAGCTAGTCTTTCCTGTTGGCTATAAAAGTGGAAACATATAGCCTGGGAGCTACATGAATCTGTCTTGGGGACACTAGGGAAACAGCCTCAAGGTGAGGTCAACATTGAGAAGACACAGTTGACAGGGGGAAGAAACCAGATCCTTGGAGATATTATTGAGCTGCTAGATCTGGCTTTGCCTGAAGCCTGAAATACTTCTGGGTTTTCCTTTTTTTTTTTTTTTTTTCTGCACCCTTCAGCCAATACATTTCTTTTGTTTTTAAAGTCAATTTCTCTGTTATTTGAAACCCAAAGTTTGCTGATCTACTCATCCAATGCAGAAAGCCAAATAGAAACTCAGGCTATAGGGCCAAGGATAAATTCCAGAGATGAAAACAGGTCCTTAAGGTCGGGGGCAGAAGCATGGTACTCTGTGATGGGCTTTAAAAAATGGGTCTGGAGTTTTTTCAGATTTCCTGATTTTTGTCCAGAGTGGGAGCAGAACTGGGTCCAAAGAGTACTTACTGGTCAGGGGGCCTCAACTATGAAGGATGAGGAGAGTCAAGGCTGGGGTCTGATGCTGGGTGAGAGCAGAGACCATGACTAGAGCAGGTCCATCTCAGGACACAGGGAGAGGATGAAGGCAGGGGCTGGACAATTTCTGGGGGCAGGTAAGCAGGGGAGCCTCAGGCTCTCAGAGATCC
This sequence comes from Taxidea taxus jeffersonii, assembly GCA_003697995.1. Taxonomy (NCBI): domain Eukaryota; kingdom Metazoa; phylum Chordata; class Mammalia; order Carnivora; family Mustelidae; genus Taxidea; species Taxidea taxus. The sequence goes on from RCUC01131606.1 coordinate 51,509, forward strand.
CATCTGAGTGCCAAGAATGGTTGTGGAAGGGGCCACACGGCAGCCGTGACTCACAGGAACACACAGGTGAGATTTATTCCTCACCTGTGAGGATGACGGCCATGACGGGTGTGGATAATGCTCAGGATATTGTTTCAACGTGCCCAGTACCCATTCCCCTTTTTATCTGCAATAGCATCTGCATTTTCCTTTGGATGCTTCTTTCTCCCCAGTCAGTCCTTGTTATCTGGGTGGGGGTGAGCCAAATTGGAATCCAGGATTCTAAACACGGACACGTGGTCCAACTTGGCCAGTGGAATGCAGTAGCTCCCTGACCACAGTGACTGGCTGAGGAGCAGACATTTAACTTAACCGGGGCCAAATAAGGGCCACTTCGAGGCAGTGTTTGAGTTGGCCATTGGTAAAGAAGGCTTCTCTTTCTGCTGAGGTAGAACATAAACTGAAGGCTGCTTCAGATCAAGGTTTACCTGAAAATCAAGCAATTCTGGAAGACAGTGGAAGAGAGTGGGATAGTGGGAGAGGGAGAAGGAAGGGGGACATATTTCTGACAATGTTTGAGCCCCTGGTTTCTGAAGGTAGGTCCACTCATAACTTTTCAGTCACACCTTGAACCAATAAATGGCCCCTGAATTTTTTCCCTTTAAGCCGGCATTCAGTGAATGTCTGTCATTTTCAATCCAAAGTGTCCTAATCATGTATCTTCTATTGGATCTTTACAATAACCCTTGACGTAGACATTAATTATCGCGCTTGTACAGATCAGGAAACTGAGGTTCAGAGGGCAAAGCGGCTGCAATACGGACAACTGGCGGAGGGCCAAGCTCGGGGAAAATCAAGCCTTGCTCTGGTTCCAGGTTCAGCGAGTTGCACATTCCATGTCCTGGCTGAGGGCCACGTTCCTTCCCAGCTCTCAGATTCTCTCTGGCCTCCCTGCCCCACAGTTGGACAGGTGCCAGGCTGGGGGCAGCGGGTAGTGGACCAGCTGCTGCCTGGGTCAGGAGCCCAGCATGTTCTCAAGGACACAGATGGGCTGGCAGCCTCGGGCCTGGGCAGGGAGCCTGAGGCGGGGGTGGACACTGGTTCCTGGAGCAAAAGCTCATTCAAGACTCACTGATGCCCAGCACTGGGCTCTAAGCCCCCAGAGTGCAGAGTTGGCGCGACTTTTCCCTATGTGCCCAGTGCCCAGCATGGAATGTCTGTTTAAGTCGGCTCTTCAGAGCTCCTACGCAATTGGGGGAAACACCCCCCCTTGGTGATCGTGACTATCTACTTGAGGTTGGGGAGGGGGAGAAGCATGGCAAACTGGCAGCTCCTTCTAAATTCCCAGCACTTGTCACAGGCCTGGGCACCCAGGAGAGCCCAGAACAGTCTTGTCGATGTGAGATCAGGAACTATCTGTCTCTCAGATCACAAGAGCTTTCCACTCTCGAATTATAATTCTTTGATTTCTGTAAGATTAATAAAATACTAGCTGGTATTATATAAATTACACAGCAGACACCACGGCTCCTTCTGGTTAGTACCATTTACTGAGCACCTACTATGTGCCAGGCACTAGCTAGCTTCCCTGCCCGTCTCTTTGGATTCTTGGTGTAGTGCATGAGGAATGTTTTTATGTATTTCCACTTCACGGGTAAGGAAACAGAGGCTCTCAGACGTTAAGTCACATCCAGAGCCACACAGAATACATCCCAGCAGAGTTAGGAATTTCTGCCCAGACTGGGATGATCTCAAAGCCCTGGTTTTTTCCACTCAAACTTTTAGGCTGCCAGTTCTTGAATCGATCAAGAGCTATCAGACATCCTCAGGGTAGAGGGTGCCTTTCACCTGATCCAAGCAGTGGGAACAGCCCCATTTCCAAGATGCCATCCCCTCTGTAGGTCTGAATGTCTCCGGCCTCCTGGAATTCTCCTTCTGGCTGCCTCTCAGATGACACAAACTCAAATGGCCAACACTGAGGACTTCAGCTTCTTGGCCCCCAGCCTGCTCGCACTCCAGTCTTCCCTGGAAGCTAAGCATCATGAAAGACCCCTTCTTCCTCCCTATCATGTCTACTCCACTGTGAGATCTGGTCCTCACCCCCTCCCCACCTTGGTGCCCGGGTGACCGCAGCAACCTCCCTGTGGTCTCCCTGCATCCGTTCTCGATGTTGGCTGTCCGAGTGAGCTTTCTATAGCACAGATCCAACCTCAACCTCTCCTCCTTGCCTGTAGGATAAAGTCTGATTGCCTTAGCCCAGTGTCCAAGATCTTCACACACTGACGCCTGCCCAGCCACGTCGCCTATGGGGCTCTCCTCTCTTGCCATTCCTTCATAGCGAATGTTCTTACAACTTCCTGCTACCGGTACGAGATACGGGACAAGAGCTCAGAGCACTGGACATGAGAGAAGAGAGCCAGGGGCTGTGAAAACGAGCTGTCCCTTTCTGGCACAGTGAACACTGCCCACTAGAAAAAACAGGCTGTTTGGTGTCCTAGGATCTTGCTAGTTCCTTCCTGCCTTTTGGGAGAACAAGAAGGGGCTAGAACATAGACAGGTCCCCACCCCTCACGCACAGTGTGGGAGAGGGCTCAGAAATATCAGATTGTCTCTGTGTGGCCTCCACTTACCTGCCTGTCCTGATATTTCCTGCTGCCGGAAGCCGGCGGAAGACAATGGCTGGCAGGTGACTCTCCGGTCGAGTCCTGTCACCTGGGCTGCGGTTGACAGCCATCAGTTATGTTTGTTATGTTTGTTACCTTGCAAGAACTCCTTTGTATGGAATATTTCCAAAGCACTCAACTGAGCTTTCAGCAGAACAACCCACCTTCTCTTTTTTTATGCCCGTGTTTCAATAGTTCACATTGTATTTAACTAAATAATGTAATTACAATGAGTTCAATACAAGTGACATACAGGAAAGAAAGTTCTATTTCTATAAGAACCGAGTTGAATGCTTTGAAGACACTCCATAAAGGTCAATGTTAAAAAATTCTGTCCAGTTATGTGTGGATGAAAGACCTGTGAAGCATTAGGAAAATGAGCATGAAAATCCAGAAGGATTCTGCACTCGGGCTGCATTTTCTTGCTCTACTTTGAGGATGCCTGAAGTGTAAATGTTAGACATCTTAGGGCTATGGTTTATAGAAAAAAGAGAAGGCAGAATTCCATCAACAGACCCATTCTTAAAGGCCTCGGAGGCCTCCGTCTAAATATTAATCAGATACATGCACATTTATGTGCTTTATGTTAGAGCACAATGTTTAGGCAATGCTATGTTCTGAACATCTGTGTCCCCACCAAATCCTCATACCCCAGGTGATGGTGTTAGAAGATGGGGCATTTGGGGGAATATTAGGGCATGGAAGTGGAGTCCTCATGAACGGGATCTGTGTTCTTATAAAAGAGATCCGGGTGGCGCCTGGGTGGCTCAGTGGCTTAGGGCTCAGGGCTCTGCCTTCGGCTCAGGTCATGATCCCAGGGTCCTGGGATCAAGCCCTGCATCAGGCTCTCTGTTCAGTGGGGAGCCTGCTTCTCCCTCTCTCTCTGCCTGCCTCTCTGCCTACTTGTGATCTCTGTCTGCCAAATTAATAAATAAAAAATCTTAAAAAAAAAAAAAAGAGAGAGAGAGAGATCTGGAGAGCTCCTTTGCCCCCTTCACCGTGAGGATACAGAGAGAAGGCGCTGGCTATGAATCAGGAAATGGGCCCTCACGGGGAGGGCCTCATGGAGCTGACCTCGCTGGCACCCTGATCTTGGACTTTCCAGCTTCCAGACTGTGATGAATAAATTTCTGTTCTTTATAAGCTCCTCAGTCTGTGGTATTTTGTTTTAGTAGCCCGGATGGACTAAGACAGCCTGTATAAATTTCATTATTGAAATCATTTCCTGCTTTAACTTTTTTTTTTTTTAAGATTTTATTTATTTATTTGAGAGAGAGAGAGAGAGCACAAATGGTGTGGAGCTGCGGAGGGAGAGGGAGAAGTAGATGTCCCACTGAGCAGGGAGCCTGATGTGGGGTTCAATCCCAGGATTCTGGGATCATGACCTGAGCTGAAGGCAGACGCTTAACCGACTGAGCCACCAGGCGCCCCCTGACTTTTTTAATTAACTGTCAACCCCAACAGTATGCATTCCATTATAATCACCGTACATAGTGCAGAGTGGGGCGACAGTTTTGTTTGGGGAGTCTGGGAGTGGGGAGACCAGGTGAAGGTCACAGACATAGGTTTGCAGAGACAGAGTGAGAAATAGAAGTATAGGTATGGATCACTACATACATAATCACTGTCTTCCCTATCCAGCTCACGAGAATTCTCTGTGAAATTTTTCCTGTCCCTTCCGCAGGCAAAGTCATTCACTCTGACATTTATTTGTGTTTTTTATTTCACTTTTCACATTGCGTAGTAATTTTTTTTTTTTTAAGTTTTGGACTTTCCTAACAGAGATAAACTTGTTGAAATAGAAGGACCCCAAGTGTTGAGACCAGACAGCCTTGGGTTTGAAGCTCAGCTATCTCCTATTTTGACTGTGTGACCTTGGGCAAGATGCATGACCTCTCTGACCCTGAGCTATGACCTTCAATAGGAACACATGTAAAGTGCCTAACAAATAAATGGCAGCTGTTGTCATTCTTGTTTACTATGTTTCATAGTAAAACATCCTTTATTAAACATCCTTTATTTGGTACATTTCTGTTGATGCCTCATTTTCCTCTGGAGGGCCTCCAGGGCAGGACCATGTCTTGTTCAACTGTGTGTAAGAATGCACGAGGAGTTCTTGTACTTTTCTGATGCTGGTACTTTTCAGATCATGGTCAGAGGCCTTGGGGTTGCTTCCTTAAAAGTGTCAGGGGTGACAAGGGGAAGGAGAGAGAAGGAGGCAAAGTTGGAAGAAGGTTGGGAGAGAGCGAGGAACAAAGGCAGGAACTGGCGGGAGTGGCCTGGGCCTGTCCCACCCTCTGGTGGCCTTATTAGCTCTCAGTGTCAGGTGCCTGGGAGGCTGGAGCAGGCTGATGGAGACAAAGCTGCTCTGTCAGCCAGAATGTCAGGGGCCATCAGTCACTCAGCTCTCTCTGGCTGGGAAGGAAGCTGGTGCCAGGATCCCTAGGGGAGGCAATGACAGATGCACCAACTGGGCAGGGGAGGGAACGGTGGCATTTTCTGAGCACTTGCCATGTTTTGGGCTCAGTGCTGGGCACTTTCACACCCATCTTCATTTCCTGCTTGTGATGATCTGGAGCAGGAAGCCAGTGATTGTGCTGCCAGGTTATGTATGAGAAACTGAAGCCCAGAGAGGCTGAAGCTTTTTCATGAGAAGTCCTCCAGTCCCTTCTTTTTGGGCAGAGCTACCAAGACCACAGGGTCCTGTTGAATGAACAACCTTAGGACTCTTGGGATGAAAAAAGCCCTGAGTCAGGAGCGCAGCACCTCTGTCCCAGCCCTGCCATTGCTTGGCTACGTGACCTTGGTCAAGCCATTTTACCTCCTGAGACTCACTTCCAGCATCTGTAAAACCAGGCAATGACACATATCCTAACTGCCGAGGAGGCATAGTTGGAAAGATGACAAATATTAATAATGATAGTTAGGGAGCACTTTTCCTGTGTCAGTTACTGTGATAGGTCCCTGCATGTAGTACCCCATTTAAACTTCATGCACACCTAGGGGTTGGGATTATGGTTAGCCCCCTCAGAAAGATGTGGAAATGAGGCTTTAAGATGTCCTATAACTGTCTCCCCAATCACAGGTAGTCACGGTTGGAGCCGGGCTGTGTTGCCAAGAGTCTGCTCCAGAGTCTGAACGCTCAGCCTACCATAAAATGTGTATAGAAGGGCTTTGTAGAATGTCATGGAAGAACAGAAATCTATTGCTTATTAGGACTATAAGGTGCCAGGCCTCCCACTGTGGCTTCACACACATCACTCCATATATTCCCCAGCTGCCCTGGAAACCAGTGCCCAGCACACGGCAGCTCAGAGAGGCTAGTTACCTGCCCAAGGTCACACAGCCAGAATTCACAGCACAGGCATGTAAACCAGGTGTGCTTGACCCCCAAACTCTAGGGATGATGCTTCTACTGTTCATAACCATGGCAAATGGGCCGGTCCGGGGTACGTGGAATACAGCAGGCCCCATGAGGAAGTAGTCACTGCCTGGGCACTGGGATGAGTTTGTGTCCTCAGCGGCACTCCTGTGCTCCCGCCTGGCTGTCCCTGTTGATGCTGTTGCTTTGTTTTCCTTTCTGTATTTTCACGATGTTTCAGCTCGGCTTTTCTGTCCCCAGGCGCTTTAATCACCAAGGGCCCTGTTCCAAACGTGCTGTGCATAAATAACGGAAGGAACTAAATAACGCCTACAGCTCCCACAACAAAGCTGGAGCCTGGGGCAGTGCGGTGGGGGACAGGACGGGACCAGGCACAGGGGATGCAGGGGCTGGGAAGGGGCTGAGATTTCCCAGGGTTTGAGCCCAGCCCTGCTTCTGTCCTGCTGCGTGACCCCCCGAGAGGCTTCTTAAGCCCTCTGGGCTCCGATTTCCTAATTTGCCAGAGTAGGAGAAAAGTGGTTGACAATGGGCGCAGAGATGGCCAAAGCCAATGTCGGGGAGAATATGAGAAGGTGAAGCAGGCAGGTGCCATGAGGACTGGTGACCACCTGCAGCTTCGCTAGGTGACGTCACGGCTGCTCCACACCAGAACACGGAAGCACTAGCCGTCCATCCACTGGAGCTCTGAGGAGACACGGCCCGGGGACATCCCAGTGCTGGGATGTGGGCCATACTTCGATGCTCTTTTCCGTGTGGGGGAAACCCATGGAGTGCTGGTCCCCAAGGCTGTTCTTCACAAGCCCAGCTATTCTCTTAGGGAGGAGCTTTTCCTTTTGAGCAGAAACCTGCAGACCTGCAAAGCTCCTACCAGCTCCTGAGATAAACAAGGTTTCCTGGATTTGGAGCGGAAGGAGCCTTGTTCCTCCCTGGGCCTCTCACGTGTGAAGCAGACATCCTCAGAGACACTCGGGTTGGATGGGGGGCGGTGGCTTTGGAGGGAAGTGTGCAGAGGCTAGGCCTACGATGAAAAGAGCAAGGGCCACCCAGGACCTCGGGGGTGGGAGGGTGGGATAGGAGAGGCTCCAGCAGAGCATCTCCAGTGGCAGTGTGGACCTTGGGGTTCTGGACTCATCCAACCACACCCCAATATTATCAGGATGACAGGTTCTAGAGGCCGGTAGCCTTGGGATTGAGTCCTGGCCTGTCCTCTCCGAAATGTGGCCTGGAGCAAGTAAGTGAGCCCTTCTGAGCTTCCCTTTCCTCACAATGACATTCCTGCCTCCTGGACTGGTCATGGAGGTTGGGTGACTAGACAAATGAAGGGCTTGGCGCCCTGCATGACGAACAGAGAGCACTCAAGCAATTTCAGCTGTTACTGATCTTTGCAAATCAGAGTCTATACGTCTACCCATCATCACGCCGTCCACGTGTTCATCCATCTGTCGGTCTGCCATCTGTCCTTCCGTCTATCTATTCTTTATTCATTCACCCATGTACTCAGTGAGCTTTCCCTCAGCCCTGCCCATCTGGGCTCTAGGTCCTATCAGTGCTGACCCCCGGGGTTCCGAGATGAAAAACAAAAGCAAACAACATGAAAACACGCAGCTGTGGCATTCAAGGACCTTGTATTTGAGGTCCTTGTGTATCAGATCAGGGCCCTGTTGGGAGCCTCTCAAGAAGAGCTGAGGAGGGCCAGGCAAACGCAGCATTTCCAGGTCAAGGCAAGGTGCTAACTAGAGGTGGTGTAGCAGCAGGGAAGCTCTTCCTACCCTCTGGGGACAAAGGACAGGCCATTATGGGAGCCCTGTCAGAGCTGTGGTTGTAAGAGAGGCCACCCACAGAAACTGAGGCCTTCGGAAGGGCAAGTGAGGTGATGCCTAAGGGGGGCCCAGTAGGATGGAATCCGGGTCTCCACACCCACCTTGCTCTCCTTGCTCTTCCATCCTTTGATGGTGGCAGAGGGCGAAGGAGTGCAGCTAAGAGCAAGGGAGAGGTGGGTGAGGAGGGGTGGTAAATGCAGACTATCCACCAGGCGAGTGTGGTGTCCGCACCCTGTGTGGAGGGACGGTTCTGTGGGATTCTAGCGGAGGGCCCTTTAAATGCTGGTGGGGTTGGTGAGAGCTTTCTGGAGGAAGGGACATTGGTGTCCAGGGATGAGTAAGAGTTGTCCAGGCAGAGGAGAGGCAGCATTCCTGACAGAGAGCTGCTTGAGCACAAAGATTTGGGAGCAAAGCGTGGAGAATGGAGGTGATGGGGGAGTGTCAGTGTGGGGATAGGGGTACAAGAGGAAGGGGAAAAACAAAGGCCCACTGAGGGGTGGAGGAGGCTTGCTGGTGATCCCAGAGCAGATAGGGGACAGGGAAAGGGCTGGGATTAGACCCTAGTCTCTGGGGCCAGCCTGGTCTCTTTCCCATTCCAGGACTGATTCTCAGCTAGAGCAATTTGCGAAAAATTAATTTTTAATGACACAAGTAAGCCCTGAATATATTCTCCTTGTCAAAAATGAAAGCACTAGGGATCCATCACTCCTGCTATGAAGCCCATCCCATGCCTGGGGTTTGGGGTATTTCTTCTAGTCCTTTGTCTGGCGGTTCACAACTGGGAGGGAGTTCGCCTTCCAGGGACATTTAGCAATGACTTGAGATATTTTTGATGGTCACAGCTGGGAGCTGGTGCTACTGGCATCCAGGAGGTAGAGACCTGAGATGATGCTGAACATCCCACACAGCAAAGTTCAGCCCCCTCCCCCCCCACCCCGCAGCAAAGAGTTATCAAACCCAAATGCTAACAGTACAGAAATGGGGAAATTTTGGTGGAGGCTGGGAGTTCTTAACTTCTTTTCCATCAATAGTGCCTTCCTAAAGAATTTCTCAGATAATTTTTATCCTAAACATACTCCCACTACGGTATTTGAATACTATAGATATATTGTTCATTTGCTTATTCACTCTGTGAATATCAGTGTTTTATACACAAGAAGGGCAAAATTTCTCAGGCCTTGAAGAATCAATTTTCGACCACTTGGAGGACATAACACTACCCCCAGGATATGGGGTGTGGGCCCTTACCCGGGAACCACACTGTGTGGGTGTGCATTTTAACCTTGCATGAAGGGTTCTGCAACATGGCTTTGTAAGTCAGAGGTAGTTTTTTTTCCTTTTTTCTTTTGGTTCTGCACATGTAACATATTCCATGTTATGCCGCTGGCATTATAATCAACCATTCCCCTACTTAAGAGCATGTAGGCTGTTTCCAAGTTTCCCCCCTGAATATGAGCAATGCTGCAAATTATATTATTATTATCTATTATATTATCTATTATCAATTATCTATTATATTATTTTTTAAATTAAACAATTTATTTTGAGGTAATTGCAGATTCGGAGAATGTGTATCCTTTACCCAGTCCCTCCAATGGTAACGATCTTGCAAAATTACAGTACAGTATAAAAACCAGGATGTTGACATTGATACAGTTACATACAGAACATTCTCTCACATTGTCCTTTTATGGCTATATCCACTTCCTTGCTACCCCCACCATACCTTAACCTTTGGCCATCAAGAAACTGTTCCCTATTTATAACATTTCTCATTCCAAAGATGTGATATAAACGGGAGCACAAAGGAAGACGTCTTTTGGGACTGACCTTTTGCACTACGCACAATACTCGGGAGATTCGTCAGTGTATCTGTATTGCTGATAGTTTTGCATGGAACTCGTGGACCACAGTTTGCTTAACCATTCACCTATGGAAGGGACTCTGGGTTGCTTTCAAGAGTTGACTCTTAGGAACAAAGCTGCTATCAACATTCCTGTACAGGTTTGTGTGCAAGTGTAAGTTTCCATTTTTGCAGGGTAGATGCCCAGGAGCATGATTACTGATGCTGTAGTTGTATGTTTCATTTATTAAAAGAAATTGCCATCTTACATTGCCACTAGCAGTGAATGAGTGATCCGGTGTCTTTGTGTCCTCCTCAGCATTTGGTATTGTCACCATTTTTATTTTAGCCATTCTGATAGGTGTCTAGTGATATCTCATTGTGGGTTTCATTTGTATTTCCCTGATGGCTAATGTCAAACATTGTTTCATTGTTTCATGTGCTTGTTGGCTATCTGCATGTCCTCTTTGGTGAAACCACTCTTCATCTCTTTTGCCCATTTTCTAGCTGGATTGTTTATTTTTTTAGTGGTAAGTTCTTTTTTTAATTTTATTTTACTGGTAAGTTCTGAGAGGGTTTTTTGCTTTAGGTTTACTGAGGTTAAATTTACAGATTATAAAAATTCTCTTTTTAGGTGTATGGTTGATGAACTTTGACAAATTCATACAATCATGTAACCATCACTACCACAATCAATATATAAAACAGCTCCATCGTCCCCCCAAATTCCCTTTTTTAGTTAACCCCACTCCCAGCAACCACTCATACATTTTCTACCCATACAATTTTGCTTTTGCCTTTTTTTAAAAGTCATGCAAGTGGAATCATAGAATATGCAACCTTTTGAGTCTGGTTTCTTTCACTTAGCATAATGAATTTGAGAAGTTCTAAGAAAACATACACACACACTCTAGAATGTACATATACCACGTGTACATTGTTGGATACATGGTTTGCAATATTTATTCCTAGTCTGTACTTGTCTTTTCATCCTAGTAAGCGGGGCCTTTCATGGAGAAAAACTTTTAAAATTTTAATGAGGCCCAATTAATCAAATTTCCCTTTTATGAATTGGACTTTTGCATTAAGTCTAAGAATGCTTGGCTGGCTCTAGGCCCTGAAGATTTTCTTCTCTGTTTTTTTCCGAACAGTGTTAGTTTTACATTTTATATTTAAGTCCATGATCTTTCTTCCCCCCTCTCTCCCCCACCCCTTTCTTTCTTTGCCTATGGATGTTCAATTGCTTTAGCACCATATGTTGAAATTCAATGAATTGCTTTTGCACCTTTGTCAAAAATCACCTGGGTGGATTTGTGTGGGTCTATTTCTGGGTTCTTTATTCTGCTCCATAGATCTATGTATCTGTTCCTCCACCAGTCCTGCACAGTCTTGATTACTGTAGCTCTATGATAATTCTTGAAATCAGGTAGACTGATTCATCTCACTTTCTTCTTCTTTTTTTCAAAATTGACTCATTTATTCTAGTTATTTTGCCCTTCCATATAAAATTCAGGGTAATCTTGTCTATATTTACAGAAAGCATTGCTTGGGTTTTGAGAGTAATAGTGTTAAATCTATATATTAATTTGGGGTCAAATTGACCTCTTTACTAAGCTGAGTAAATCCATGAAGAGACCAGGAGCATATCTTTTCATTTATTCAGATTGTCTTTGATGTCTATCATCAGTATTTTGTGGTTTTTGGCATGCAAACCCCATACACGTTTTGTTAGATTTATACCTAACTATTTCTCTTTTTTTTGTTTGAGTGCTTTTAAATACTACTGTATTTTCAATTTCATCATCCACGTGTGCATTGCTAGTACACAGAAATACAATTAAATTCTGTATGTTTATGTTTACCTTATGTCCTATGATCTGCCGAGCTCACATATTAGGTCTAGGGTTTTTTGTTTGTTATGATTTTATAAGTTATTTAGAATTTTACATGTGCAGTCATATATCTACAAATACTGACAATGTTATCAGTCTGTATGCCTTTTATTTCTTTTTCTTCTTTCTATTTTTGTTGTTGTTGCTGTTATTGCACTGGCTAGAACTTCCAGCACTATGTTCAATAAGAGTAGATGAGGTCAGACATCCTTCCTTTTTTCCTTATCTGAGTGGGAAAACATTCAGTGGCCTTTTACCATTAGTTTTACTGTTGTTAGCTCTAGATTTTGTGTTGATGTTTTTATCAAGTTGAGGATATTCCTCATTCCTATTTTTCTGGGAGTTTTGACCACGAATGGGTGTCTTGTTTTGTCAAATACCTATTTATTTATTTATTTATTTTGCATCACTCAATACATCATGTGATTTTTCTTCTTTAGTCTATTAATATGGTGTGTTTCATTGATTGATTTTTCAAATATTAGACTCACATGTGGTCATGATGTTTAATTCTTTGCATATATTGCAGATTCTATTTGCTAATATTTTATTACAATTTTTGTGTCTATATTCATAAGAATTATTGGTCTGTGTTTTTTGTTTCTGTTTTTTTACTGTCTTTATCTGATGTCGGTATCAGGGTAATACTGACTTCGTAAAACAAATTATAGAGTCTTCCCTCCTTTTCTGTTTTCTGGAGGACGTTGTACAAGATTCGTGTTTATTCTTTAAACATTTGGTAGCTATCTGGGCATGGAGATTTATTTTTTGAAAGTTTCAAAATTGTGAAATAAATGTCCTTAGGGTAGTTTTAGGGGCATTCAAAGGACCTATTTCGTATTCGGTGAGTTGGGGGAGTTTGTGTTTTTTAAGGAGTTGATCCATTTTATCTAAGTTGTCTAACATACATGTGTTGAGTTGCTATAGTCTTCTCTTATTATCCTTTTGATATCTACAGTGTCTGTGATATCCTGTCATTAGTAATATGTATTTTTTCATTTTTCCTTTATTTATCTTGCCAGAAGTTTGTCAATTTTATTGATCTTTCTAAGGAACCTATTCTTTATTTCACTGATTTTTATTCCTTGTTTTCCTGTTTTCAATTGCATTGATTCTTGCTCTTATGCTTATTATCTCTTTTAATTTCCATGCTTTGGGTTTATTTTGTTCTCCTTTTCCTAAGTTCTTGGGGGTAGGAGTTTCAGTTATTGATTTAAGACTTTTCTTCTTTCCTAATGTATGCATTTGTGCTATAAATTTCTCTCTTAGCACTGCCTTTGTTGTGTCCCCAAATTTTATGTATTTTGAACTTCACTCAGCTCGGTGCATTTTTTTTGATATCCCTTGAGACTATCTCTTTGATCCACGGATTATTCAGAAGTGTTCTGCTTGGTTTCCAAATGTTTAGAGATTTTTCTGCTAACTTTCTGTTACTGAATTCTATTTTTACTCCATTATGTTTAGAGTGCATACTCTCTATGATTACAATTGTTTAAAATCTGTTGTTGTTTTTTTTAGCGGCCCAGAATATGGGCTACATTAATATATGTTTCGTGGGCAGTTGAATGTGTATTCTGCTGTTACTGAGTAGAGTGTTCGATAAATGCGGATTAGATCTTGTTTCTTGTCGGTGATGTTCTTTAATGTCCTTGCTGCTTTTCTGTCTAGTTGTTCTATCAGTTATTGAGAGGGTATGTTAAAGTTTCCAAATATAATTGCCAATTTATTCTTTTTTCCCTTTGGTTCTATTATGTTTTGTTTTGCTGTTGTGTTTTTTGTTACATCACATTTAAAATTGCTGTCTTCTTGGTGGACTTACTCTTGTATTGTCCTAGACTTTCCTTCTCAGTCTCTGGTAATCTTCTTTGTTCCAAAGCCACTTCTGTTATCACTACCACCACTCTTGCTTAACTTAGAAAACCTGACACGAGAAGGAAAATATATTGTATTTACCCATATTTTTGCTTTCGCTGTTCTTCCTTCCTGATATTTCAAGATTTCTTTTATCATTTCCTATCTATTTAGGGAACTACCCTTAGCCATTCTTTTAGGGTAGTTTTGCTGGAGGCAGTTTCCCTTAGTTTTTCTTTATCTGAGAATGTCTTTTTTTTTTTTTTTTTAAAGATTTTACTTATTTATTTGACAGACTGAGATCACAAGCAGGTAGAGAGGCAGGCAGAGAGAGAGAGGAGAAGCAGGCTCCCCGCTGAGCAGAGAGCCCGATGTGGGGCTGGATCCCAGGACCCTGGGATCATGACCTGAGCTGAAGGCAGAGGCTTAACCCACTGAGCCACCCAGGTGCCCCCTTCTGAGAATGTCTTGATTTCCCTTTCATTCCTGAAGAATATTTTTGTTGTATATAGTTTTCTTTTAGCATTGTTGTGCTACTTCTTTCTGGAATTCAGAAGCCAGAATTCTTTCTGGTTTCTGATGAGAAATATACTGTACTTAAAATTACTTTTCCTCTATTGGTAAAGTAATATCCCTGATTTCATTCCTGTGTCTTATTTGGGTTTTGGTCAGCTTCTTGAAACTGTAGGTTTACGTGTATTGCCAAGTTTGCATAAGTTTTTCTTCACCTTCTGGGACACTGATGATATAAATATTCAATCTTTGTGTTTAGTCCCGTATGTTCCTGAAGTTCCATTAATTATTGTTCTATCTATTTTCTCTACATTGTCTGGATTGGGTAATTTATATTCTATTTTTAAGTTCTCTGACTCTTTCCTCTGTATTTTAAATTCTGTTAACCCATTCTCTGAGTTTTAAGATTTCAGTTATTATATTTTTGGTTCTAGAATTTCCACTTGATTGTGTTTTTTTGTACTTTTAATCTCTTTGCTAAGCCTTTCTATTTCTTTCTATTTTTTTTCATTTGCTTCAAGCACGTTCATGATTGCTTGTTGAAGCATTTTTAGGATAGCTGCTTTAAAATCCTTGCCATATGATTTAACATCTATGCCATGTTAGTGTTGGCATCTGTTGATGCCTTTCCTCTCAATTTTAGATCTTCCTGGTTTTTGGTATGACAAATAATTTGATTGAAACCTAGAAATTTTGAGTATCATGGTATGAGACTCTGCATCTTATTTAAACCTTCTATTTTAGCTGGCTTCTGAAGATGCTCTGGCAAGGGAAGTGGGTGCTGCCTTGTTATTGTTAGATGGGAGTAGAAATTCAGACTCCCCCTCCAGCTTCCCTTGATACTCAAGGTGGGGGGAACTCCCCATTACTGCTGGGTGGGTATGAGATTGCTGGCTCCTGATGTGGTCTCCACTGACACCTCTGTCAAACCATGGGTAGACAGGGGCTCCTACCTGCTCCCTGTATGGCCTTCTCTGACATCAAGTGGGGTTGATGGTTGGGGAGAGAATTGAGCACCTTTTCCTAAACTGGTAAGATGGAGCTCCAGGCTCCCCACTTGGCCTTTGCTGATGTGGGTGAGGGTAGGTCTACAGTGTTTTTGGAATAGACTGGTTGTTATCTAAATGTTCTCTGTCTTTCTAGGATTCCCATTTCCTGATCCTTTGGATAGAAAAAGCAAGCTTTTGTTGGATCTTTTTTGTTTTGGTTTGGTGGGTTCTTCAGCTCCAACTCTGGGATATACGAGGCTAAAAGAAAACCTGGGAACTCACCACTCTGTTGTTCCTTGGGTCCTGAGATCTCTCACCAGTCTGCTTTCTTCTCTCCACCTTTCAGAATCTTTTCGTGTATGTTATATATAACATATGTTATATATGTGATATATACACACACACACATATATATAATGTATATATACACACATATACGTATATATATATATGTATGTTATCTTACAAATATATATGACACCAAGGGAAAAGTGCTTGTTCTCCATCTTCCTGGAGATGCAAATCCTCTTTTATTGATTTATTGAACATTCCTTCTTGGGCAGACCTAGAAATTAATCTCTAAGGTAGAGACTGAACAGTGATGTCTCTGGCACAGACTATGTGTATTTTAACTTTTGAATTACCCTCCAATGCGAATTTATACTCCCACTAGCAAGGTATGTGTGTATCTTCCCCCCTCACCATACTCTTGAATATGTACCATTGTCAAATTTTAAAAAATTTACCAACTTTGTGAAAAAATAACATTTCATTGCTTAATGCTGCAATTTCTTTGATTGCCAGTGAGGACAAATATTCTTTCCATGGACTTATTGATTGATGACATGGATTTTACACTCTAATGAGGAAGAGGGGCAAAAACCAAGAGAATAAATTAGCCAAGTAATTTTAAAGAATGATAAGTATTCTGAAGAAAATAAAACAAAGCAGTGGGTTAGAGTATAGGGGGACCAAGGGATTTGGCATTTATCAAAGGACAAAATATGACCACGAGAGGTGATAACTTTTAAGTTTTATTGGTTGATGCCAGGACTGCACAAAAGGGGGAGGTCCCTCACAGTGGGAGTCTGTGGCTTATGGAGAAGGGGCTTATGGAGAAGGGGCTGCATCCAGAAGTGGAGGATGTTGGGGGCTGGAGATGACACTTCCATGTCTAGGTGGTGTCACACAGCAACATAGAAGGAAGATTTCAGGTCAGAAGTCTGAAGAGCAGTGGTAGCTTGGGGTCTTATCACTACCAGCTTCTCTCACCCATGACCTGCAAATGTTGCATGCGGTTTTGTGGGGTTTGCAAAGCAGACAGGCCCCAAGTGACTAAAAATATCTGCCTGCTGGGACTACTGTTAGATCTAAGTTTGACTCTGGCAGGGTCTGGGGCAAATGCGTCTCAGCCTGCCCTGAAGAAATGACTTAGGGGCCAATATACAGGGGCATCGTTGGGTCGTTGATATAACAAAGAATTATGGGGGGTCAGGAGGGAACTACTTTAGATGGAGCCATCAGGTAGAGCTTCTCTGAAGAGGTGACAGTTGAGCTGACATCTGAGGAATGACAAGGGGCAGCTGTGGGAAAGTATCAAGGCTTTGGCAGTGAGGAAAGCCTAGCATGTGTGTTCACGAGACAGAAGGAGGCCAGAGGGGCTGGAGCGGAGTGAGCAGAGCTGGGACTGGATTGGTGAGGCGCAGTGGGTGCCGGGGCCAGAAGACACTGCAATGCCAGAATAAGGAGTGGATTTCTATTCTGAGCCCATTACAAAACCACTGGAGGATTTTGATTAATATTTTGAATATTCTGGTTTATATTTGGAAAATCTCATGCTGTCACATGGAGAGGGGAGGAGTGGGGGGCAAAGAAAGCAGGGAGACCAGAGAGGAAGCTGCAGGTAAGGGAAAATAGTGCTCTGAATCGGGAGGTTCTGTGGAAGTGGAGGAAGTGGGCAGAGGGCCGGGTGGGGACGGGAGGGAACCAGCAGCTTCGGTGATGGATGGGCTGGGAGATGTGAAGAATGGAGACAATGAAGGATAGTCCAGGGGGTTGGGGTTCCCTGTCTCAGGTTGGAGTAGACCAGGAGAGGAGCCAGTGTGGATGACATCAAGAACTGCGGGTGGGAGTCTTAGCCTCTCTGCCCGGCGGGGGCCGGCAGGCCAGGTGAGCCTGTGCTGGGCTGTCTGCTCCAGAGATGACCTACTCCTGTCCCTAGATTTAACATGGTCCTCCTCACTCCGTGCAGAAGACTCCAGGGGACTCCTTGTAGCCAACCAAGAAAATAAGAAACCAGACTTGAAACTGTCATTTAATCAAGGAGCAAAAATAAATTCTTAATTAGCCTCTGCTGACTGCATATCAATTACAATTCTATCTAAACAGCTTTTTCCAAAAGGCAGGGTGGTGGCAGGTGGGTGAGATGGAGAGAGAGGAGGATGCAGGGCCACGTATCATCCGGGACCTTCCCTCGTCCCGCTGTCCCAGCGAGCCCCTCAGGTAGGTTCTATCATCCTCAACTGACGAATGGAGAAACTGAGTCTGGGGAGAGGAAATGATGTGTCCAGGGTCTCACAGCTTGGAAGTACCAAAACTAGGCCCGGGATGTGGCTCTTTGGACTCCAGAACCTCCTACATTATCTTGCCATCCTTGTCACATGGCCACCTGTATCAGTTTCTTCATTTTCTCTAAATTGGCTGAAATTAAAATCCAAACCTGACAGGCCGGAAGGGCAGGGTCAGCCATGATGGAAGTAGTCTCCCCTCTGGTTTAAGGCAAAGGCCGCGTGTTCTCAGGCCTTGCCAAAGCCTCAGAGATGTTCCCTCTGTCGCTGGACATGGGCTGTGCCTACTGGTCACCACAACGATGCTCCCAGTCCTGGCTCTGGTAGAACTGGCGATTTCCACCCTGTTCTCAGTTCTCCCAGCTCTTACTGGCGACTTAGGCATCTTTGCCTTTCTGCCCGGCCTCAGCCTTCCTGCAAGTCAGGGAGCATGAAGCTGCCATCTTGTTTGAGGTGCAGGAAGAGGAAAAAAAAAACCAAACAAACACAACAAGTGCAAAGCTCAAATATATTATCTTCGTCAATTACTGTGGAACACTTCTCCCCGCCTGGGGCTGAGATGGTCCCAGGCTGTGGGTGTGGCGCACTGAAACATGTCAGAGCAGCCCACACTGATAGCAAGCCAGGGGTCTTGTTTTCTTCTTTTTAACATTTTATGATGGAAATTTCAAACTTATGCAGAAGTGCAGAAATAGAATAATAAACCCTCCTGTGTCCATGATCCCTGTTCTGACAGCTCCCAGCCAATTCTGTTTAATCTATATCTCCACCTACTCTCTCTCTTCCATATTATCTTGAAGCAAATCCCAGGCATCGTAGCACTTTATCCATAAATATTTCAGTTTGTGTCTTTGAGAAGTAAGGAGAGACAGATTCTTGAATGGAGAAAACTTTGGCTTATTTGAAAATGAGGGAACTGTGGCTTTACAACGTGGGATGAGAGACTCCAAGCTCTTCCTGGCCCTTCCACGACGCATGTCAAGCAAGCCTGGTCCCTCACGGCTTCCCTTTCTTCACAGCTAATGCAAATGGGATCCCCACTTCAGAGATGAGAAAACTGAGGCCCAGAGAGGAGCAGGATTTGTCCAAGGTTATGAGGTTTTATACTATATGGGCTAGCTGGAGACAAGTGAGTCGCTGAGACAGGCGAATACTCTGGGTCCTTTCGAGTCAATATTTTCTAAATAGCTGGTCAACGTTCCTTTGAGGGCAGTTTGGTCTCATCTGTTGTCATTCGGCTTGCCCTTGGAGGGTGTGTGTCTCACTTTTAACCCAGGCGTCTTCTTCAGTGATTCCTCCCAACCCCATAGGGTTCTTTCGCTGAGATGAGTGGGGGTGAACCAACCAGGACTATTTTAAGTGGCACTTACACAAAATTCAGTTACCTCAGCAAAAAGAGAAATTTATTGGTTGATGTGAGTTCAATGGATTCAGGACTGGCTGGATCCAGGGGAAATCTGTTATCTCCTTCCTGGTCTTGCTTTCCCTGATGCCAGCTCCCTTCTCAGCAGTCTCTGCCCTCATGGTCCAAGATAGTGGCCAAATTCTGGCCTGTATTTTCTCCTATTATGAGACCAGCAGGAGACATTCTCTCTCCTTTTTTTTTTTTTTTAATTTATTTATTTGAGAAGAGGGAGAGAGAACAAGAGAGTGGTAGAGGGAGAAGGAGAAGTAAGCTCCCCACTGAGCAGGGAGCCCCATGTTGGGGCTCGATCCCAGGACCCTGAGATCATGACCTGAGACACTCAACCGACTGAGCCACCCAGGCACCCTGAGATTCTCTTTCCTGACTCATTGGTTGCTTCTGGGTCATGTGCCCATGCCTGAGCCAATCATCATGGCTGGGAGTTGAGATACACTGGTTGGATTAGATCCAGGTGATCTGGGGGTGACCAGTGGGGAAGACTGGTTTTTGGGTGACTCCAATCCCCAGTGGAGTGAGGCTAGAGGGGTTTTGGCTCGTAGGCTCTTGTTGAAAAAGGGGATGGGTGCTGAGCCGACAAGTAGCTCCAGTTACAGTTCCAGGGATATTTAAGTGTCTCTTAGTTGTGCCCTGGCCATGGCAAACACCAGCTGCTTGGCCCTTCTTGTCCAGCTGCTTGGCCCTTCGGTGTTTGTGTCAGAGCTGTAATTTAGATACCATGGCTCCCTGTTCTCAGCCTGGTGCTCTTTATGTCCTTTCCCTCCCACTTTCTTCAGGCGTGGTCAGCAGGCAAACTGCCTCGTGCTGGTGTCTCTGGGCAGGGCCACTGGGGACACACCTACCTCCCATCCTGGCCAAAAGCAGCTCCCTGCCTCCTAGCCTGAGGACCAGGCACTGTTTCCTGCAGGACTTGTCATCTTGTTTGCCTCTGACCTTGAACAGGCTCTTCACATTTCTGAGCCTCAGTTTCACAGTTTGGAACATCTGTAAAATGGAGCTAATGGTGATGCTGACCTTCCAGGCTGCGAGAGGCTAAAATGAGTCTGTGACTTGTAAATGATGATAAAAATGGAAATAATATACTATTACTATTGCCACCTGCTTCCTCCTCTTGGGAGGTATTCTTTTCTCTATCCCGCTTCTCCGTTCCTCCCAGGGGAACAGCGACTTGCTCAGGCTTTGATGGAGATGAGTGTTGATGGCTTGGAAGCTTTCAGAGCCGCCCACTCTTCCTCCTCCCATCCTGCTGAGCTGACAATTTCGCATGACATCAATTCCTCTGACAGCCGTGTAAACAGATGGTGGTCCCTGCTGCCCGGGGTGCTAGGGAGCGATACCATGGTAACCTGCTAAACTGTAACAGGTGCCAGGACGGTGGGAAATCCGGGACCTTCAGACGGGCACACACATGGTGCAGGCAGCAGGGCCCGAGCTGTGGGTTTATCTCAGACACAGTGGGCCAAGCCTGGCTGGCGTGGCAGCAAGGCCGTAGGCTTGAGTATGGACCTACTCCCTCTTAGCTGTGTGACCACCGCTGAATTTCTTCCTTTCTCCCGGCCCAAGGTGGGTCATTAGTCCCACCCCAGAGTAGCAAGGGTGTGGGCCTGAAAGTGCCCAGCTCCGGGATGGGACATCGCTGATGCCCAATAAACGTTTGTTGAGTGAATAAACAAATGAATGAAGGAGACCTATAGAACAGCTCCCTGGAAGCTGGCTGGAGACAGGCCCCTTGCAGGTCCTGGTTGGCAGAGGGAAAGGGTGCGAATGGGATCTGAGAGTGCAAGAGGCTGGGTTGGCAGCTGCCAAGGGCTACCCCCGTTCCTTCTCCGAACAGTGGGGACCTAATAATTTGCAAGTGGTGGGAACTTCATTCTCAATTATCCCCAGAACAGGGAGAGCAAATGAGCACTTCCAGCAGGGAAACTGGTGAGTAGGGCTGCAGGGTCTGGGCTTATGGAATCATAGCTTTAACCAACTCTTTTTGCCTCAGTTTCCCCAACTGTCCTCTCATCCCTGCTGGACTTAGAGCTCTGCTTTAAGCCATGGTCTATCCTAAGCTTAGAGAGGGGCAGTGACTTGACTAAGGCCATACAGCCGCCCATAGAAACCCCCCGGGGTTTGGGACAGCCTCCCTTGTCTGCCATCAGGCCCCTTTGCCAGAAGGGTCCTCCTCAGCTTCCCATCAGCTTTATGGATGCTGCCCTAGACCCTCTTCCCCATCTCCTTTGTCACTGTCCTCTTCTCCCACATGCCCCAAGGCTGGGTCTGCCCCCTGCTGACAGCACCTCAAAGGAACAGGGAAGCTTGCCCCACCTCTGACCGGTTCTGCTACCCTGGCCAAGTGACTTCCCTTTTGCAGGCCAGTTTCTTCATACAGTGAAGGGGAAAGTTGCTCTGGATGGATTAAATTTGGTAATACCTGCAAAAAAGTGGATAAAGGAGTGCCTGGCACAGAGCAAACTTGCAGTACATAGTGACTTTCAGTATTATGCAGAGGAGATCATCATCCCTTCTGGAAAGATTGCTTTCCAAAAATTGGATTAACTTCAGGCAAGATTCAGAGTGGCAAAAGCAGAGGTGTGGGAGCAGCTGGATATGGGTCAAGCCGTGTGACCCTGGAAAAGGCCTTCTCTGAGCATCTGGAAAATGGCACTAACGCTCCCCGCCTGCAGAACTGTTGGGGTTGTGTGGGCACCTGGAGCGGGGCCTTGTACATGCTGACATGATGTCGGTTGTGATAAGTGCTCCTGGAATAAGGGTTATTTCCATGCCACTGAGCACCAGAACCACCCAAGGCAGGGATTCCTCACACCGCATTCCTGGAAGGTGGTGGCTTGGCTTCAGCTTGCATACCTCTAGTGACAGGAAGCTCATTCCTGTTGTGTTGGAAGCTCTGTTAGCAGTCGATCTTCTGTGGAGTTCACACTTGCCTCTCTCAGTGTGGATTTCCTCCCTGGAGTGCTCCAATTCTGCCTCAGGGCCACTAGCAGCAGCTTCCCCTCTGCTTTCCTGCTTAGCAGCCCATTCTTCTGAGCCAAGGAGAACCAGAACGGAGGAGGTGAACCAAGCAGCATCCCCTCCCTCTGCACCCCCCACCCTAAAAAGAGCTTTCTGACCTTCTTGGCCAGGCCGGAAGGTTTGAGGGCTGGCAGGCAGGCATGAGAGGTTGTGCTTGGGTAGGCTAAGTGGACCATCTGTCCTGGCCGAGTCCCAGGGTGGACTGTGATGGAGGATAAGAGCGTGGCTGGGGCCCATCATGGAGACCAGGGTATGAGCTGCCACCGTCTCCCAGGCCAGCAGCTCTGGTTGTGGCTGGGTGGGGGGGTGGGACACCAGGGTCTGCATCATGGGGTTCTTCTAAGGATTAAATGGTCAGAGATATTTTAATACCTAACATGGTTCTTGGAATCTGCTAATAATCTTATTTTTTTTGGAAGCTGTGATCAGTGAATGGGTTAATCTGCTCCAGAGAGAAGCTTTAAATGAGCCAAGATTTTAAACATTCATTACCCTTTCTGCTTCAAGGTTTTTAAAAAAAAATTAAAAAAAATTTTTATGCTTCTTTCAAAATTCATCAGCTTAGGGCAAGTTGGCTGTTTTAATAAGAGCACTAAGAAAATGTTGATAAGATTCTTTCAATAACAGATACTTCCCTAGCAGAAAAACAGCATCAAAACAGCTTCTGGAGACTTCCCAATCTTCCCTTTTGTTCTTCCAGTGAGGTCAGACCCCTCTAGACCCTCTTCCATGGTTGTGTTAGTCACCGTGATGTCTTACGGCTCCCACCTTCCCTATGGGGGACAGGGCAGCTGAAAGGACTGCAGAGACCTTAAGGAGGAAGGAAGGAAGGAAGGAAGGAAGGAAGGAAGGAAGGAAGCAAGCTGTACACCCCCTACTCCTGTTCTAGATTTAAATACAATTTAGAGGCTCAGATTGTTTCCTTTCCCCACTTTTGTCCTTATTTCTATTAAACATTATTATTCTCCCAGGCATCACAGGAACAGAGACGGGGGACACACAGATAGAAGAGGATAGGATTCTCAATCCTTTCTCTTCACTCTGGTCCTGAACAAGTTAGGGAATCCTGAACTCGGAAGAGAACGGAGAGACTGTTTGACTGAGCTGACTGACCAGGAGAGGGATGCTATGATTTGAGGGTGTGGGTCCACCCTGAAGTCATGGGGGAAATCTTAGTTCCCGATGTGATCCTACTGGAAGGTGGGGGCCTCTGAAAAGTGTTGCGGTCAGTGAGGGCCCAGCTGTCATGACTGGGGGATTAGTGCTCTTACAAAAGAGACCTCGGAGAGCTCCCTCCTCCTCTTCTGAGGAGTGAGGACACAGCAAGAACACTGTGACCAAGAAGAGGGTCCTTAGTGGACCATGTTGGCACCCTGAACTTGGACTTTCAGGCACCAGAACTGTGAGAATTAAATTTGCGTTGTTTATAAGCCACCCAGTCTGTGGTATCTGGTTACAGCAGCCCAGATGGACTAAGACAAAGAATTGCTGCTGGGGGTGGGAGGGGGGGTATGGGGGTGTCTTGGAGGGGGTGTGGTCAGCCAGGGGCTCCCCAACCACTTCCTCACTGCCTTGCAGAAGGGATCAGAAGATTGGAAATTTTGATCACAGGCAAAAGTGAAGAAATGAGAGTTCTAGTCTTGCCTGCACTGCTGAGTGGCTACATGACTTCTCCTCTCTGGGCCTCCATTTCTGCACATGTCAAATCACAGGGTTGGACTAATTGATCAGAATATCTGGAAGTCAGTGTTATTTGGGTGCTTTGCATGGACTAGATTCTGAGTTAAGCATATCATATAAATGACCTGTTTTTTCTTCTCTCACCAACTTTAAGTTTCTTTTGAGAGTCCAATCGTCAATAAAGATCATATTAAATCTTAGGGCTTTTGTGTCTCTGAAAGGTATTCCAGGCACACTTTTATATATTTACAGACGTCAGCTTCTCAGTAAAGAACAAAGGATTTCCAATTAGAAGCACTATCAGGATTAGATGTTGCTGTGTGTAATGGAAATCCCAAAGTAACAGAGGCTTGAACACACAGGGTTTACTTTACTGCATAAAAGTAGTTCAGTGCTGGTATGGATGCTCCCAAATTCATTAAGGATTCAGGCTCCTTCCATCTTTATGCTCTGCTGCACCAGCTTCTGTCCTCAAGTTCACCACATGGCCCAAGAAGACTCCTGGAGCTCTGATTCTCTTCTATGAACATTGGCTTCATCACAGGCCCCCGGCTACAGTGGTTCCAGGAATCACATCTGGACTCAACAACCCCACTGGGGGCCCAAGAGGAAGAGAGGAAGGGCTGAGTCAACCCCCTTTAGGCAGCCTTCCTGGAATGTTTACAATTTGCTTCCGTTTGTACATCACTGGCCAGAACTCAAGAGGAGGGTGGGAAATGTAGTCTTTTAACTGGGCACATTGCTACCCTGGATGAAGTGTGGGTTTTGTTGGCAAGGAAGAATGGGGGGAGGAACACTGGCAGACCAATGAGAGTCTCTACTGCAGGTGCTTATGTGCCAAGGATTGTATGCATAATCATAAGCCAAGTAGACCGTTTTGTGGACGTATTAATGTAGCTATTTAACATAAAATACCAGTGTCTGTATCGGTTAGGATTCTTTTGAAGGCATGTGATAGAAACCACATCTTTGACTGGCTTAAACAATAAGGACATTTATAATCCCACATATTTCACTTACAGAGGTGGGGTTAGCTCTGGGGTTGGTTGATTCAGCAGCTCGAAGACATCATCAAGCCTGGGGTCTGTCCATCTATCATTTCTCTTGTATTAGTGTTGGTTGCATCAGAGGCAAGTGGCTACAGTAGTTCCAGGCACCATCTCTGGACCCAATAGTATTCAGGCAAATACAGTGGTGCATTATTTCTAGTGACTCTCTCTTAGAAGCCACCAAATGTCCTGAATAGTCTCTTCATGCCTCAGTGGCCAGCATTGGTTTATTGTCTACTCCTGGACAACTCATTGGCAAGGGAAAAGGGCAATTAGGCCATCTCTGGAGCTGGGATCAGCTTCCAGGAAGCTCATGGCTACCTGGGAGAGTAGTAAATACCTGAATAAGATTGGGACTCTGTTAGTGAGGGCCACAGAGGAAGCATGCTGGTAGGCAAGTGTCATTTCCATTTTGCAGCAAGGGGATTGAGGCTCAGAGAGGTGAAATAACTTGTTGAAGGTTCAACAACCAGTGAGCAGCAGAGAGAGAGCCTGAACCAGGTGGTGTCATCCCCGGTTTAACACGTTTATCCTCCTGCTCTGCAATTGGAGAAGGGAGGGGTTCCAGAAGTCATGTGTGTCAGTGCTTCCCAAACTTCAGCCATTTGTCTGCTGCCTTTGTGGTTTCCCCTCAGACTGACTTATACCTGCATGACGATTTGCTCAAAACTTTACTTAGCTAAGATCGCCTTTATAATTTTCATTAAAATAAACTCATGATTTTGGCATCAACAATTACTTTTAAAAAGGACAAGAACACTGACATAAATGGGAAACTAGTCTTGCTTGACAGAAGTAGAAGATAAATCATCAAAAGAGATGCAGTGCAAACAACCCTCTTCTCCTTTCTAGAGGGATGCTGTTACCCAACGTGTGACCTATTTCTATTATGAAGAATGACCAAGAGTGTGGAAAGCATTAGAGACTTACCAGCACCAAGCTCCCTCCTTGATAAGGTAAGGACTTACAGAGAAGGGGAAAGCAGCCAGGCTTTCTTATAATGCAATTCCGTGCCGTGTAAGGCTCCTCCACGTCCACTTGAAATGATCCCACATACATTCTTGAAGAAACCTTAACTTGGATCTAAGCCCAAATGTTTTGTGATTGCTGCCTTGCACATAACAGCACAATCTTGGGTAGGGGGGTGCATACAGCAGTAAGCATGCCTCCCAGAGATCTGTGGTTTTGCTGGCACTCAGCTGATCTGGGTGAGGGTTGTCTGTCTAGTCCCAAACAAGGTTGGCAGACTTTCTGGAACAAGTTAGGAAGTGACTATTGTAGGCTTTGTGGACCACACAATGTTGGGTGCAGTGACTCAATGCTACTGTTGTGGTGTGACAGTAACTCAGACAAGATGTAAGTGAATAAGCAGGGCTGTGTTTCATAAAACTTTAGGAATGCTGAAATTTTAATTTTTTTAAAAGATTTTATTTATTTATTTGACACAGAGAGAGAAGTCACAAGGAGGCAGAGAAGCAGGCAGAGGTAGAGGGGGAAGCAGGCTCCCTGCCGAGCAGAGAGCCCAACGCGGGGCTCGATCCTAGGACCCTGAGACCACCACCCGAGCTGAAGGAAGAGGCTTAACCCACTGAGCCACCCAGGCGCCCCTGAAATTTTAATTTCATATAATTTGCACACAACACAGAATAGTGTTCTTCTTTTGATTTTTTTCAACCAATTGAATATTTTTTCAAGATTTATTATTTATTTATTTAAGGGAGGGAGAGAGAGAGGGAGTGAGAGTGAGCAAGCAGGGGGGAGGGGCGGGAGGAGGAGAAGAGAATCTCAAGCAGACTGTGCTGAGCATGGAGCCTGACACAGGGCTTGATCTCACGACTTCAAGATCACCATTGGAGCCTAAACTAAGAGTCGGATGCTTAACCAACTGTGCCATTCAAATGCCCTCTTTTCAACCATTTAAAAATGTAAAAACATTCTCAGCTCTAGGGCCATACGAAAACAAACAGTAGGCCAGATTTGATCTGAGAACCACAGTTTGCGCACCCTGACCTAAAACAGAAGCTGTCCCTGCCTCTGCCAGAGCTGGCTTCCTAGGTGTGGGACCAGCTAGACTGTGTGTGGTCCTACACAAAGAAGTCCCCCCGCCCCCTTGGTTGAATGCTCTGCTACAAGCATCTTGAAAATATTGATAATTTTAAAATAAGGGGCCCTGCATTTTCATTTTGCAGTGGGACCTGCAAATTACACAGCCAGTCCTGCTGTGTTCTCCTAAGCTGTGTAGAGACATGGAAAATTATGGCCCAATTGTGGTCTCACTGGAGCAGGTTCTCAGAAGTGCAAGAAGTGAAGTGGAAACACCATGGTCTCTTAAAGCCTATGCCCAAAACAGGCTGCTTGTCACCTTTTATCACCTGCTGTTGGCCAAAGCAGGTCATATGGCTGAGCCCAAAGTCAGGAAAACATACTCTGTTCTTTTAATGAGAGGGACTCTAATGTCACATGACCAAGGGCTGGGATATGGGGAGAGGTGATGAAATGGGGGCAGCAATGCCATCTCTCGCCAACTCTGTTACACTGTGTTAGTCATTTTGGCTGTTTGCACACCTCTAGTGTTAAAGAACTCATTATCTGGTCCTGTTGTCTATAAGCTTTGTTAGTCCCTTGTTCCATCAGCCCAGGCAGAGGCAAGGACAAAAGACTTCTGTGTGTCCTCAGGTTGATTTCTGGGGTCAACAATACACAAATGGTCTTTCTTCCCCCTCTGTGGGATCAGAGAGACTGACAGCATGGAGACTAGAACGAGCTGGCATTTTGAATGTACAAGCAGACATGCTAGTCTCCACCCAAACATTCAGCCAGCTCTCTTTCCTGGAAAAGTCCTCTTGAGGATCTCAGTAGCTTGAATAGCACCTTCACGCTGAAAAACTGGAGAAGAAAAATGTCTGGTTCACATGCTGCTGGGTGAATTCTTTCTAGGTTTTAAACACATTTGAGTAAACTGAGTGAGTCCACAAACCTAGATTGGACTCTGTCATTCCCCTGCTTCAAGTCCTTTCCTGACTCCCATGGCCCCGCTTGGCTTCCCATCATGGAACTTTGTGACCTGGCCACAGCTGCCCACAGCTGTATTTCCTGCTCACGATAAGCCTCTAGACTCACTGGACATCTTCCACCTCTTAGCCTTTGCGCCCACTGTCACAGTCCTGGAGGTCACCAGTGTGATAAGCCATCTCGACTACTTTTCAACAAGAAAAGGGAAGTTGTTGGTGCTTGTAATTGAATACCCAGTGGCGGAGGGAGCCTCAGCCATGCAGAAGCGCTTCAATCATGTTGTTTAGAATACGCTTTCCTCTGTATCTACTCCATTCTCGGGCAGGAAGTCCCCTCACGGTGATCTGCAGGACTTGCTTCAGGAGAAAAGAAGAGTCTCTTTTTTAGATTCTCCAGCGAAGTTCCCAGGGCTGACTCTCATTGGCTGCCTGGGGTCACGCGTCCATCATTAAACCAATGGCGGCGGAAGCTGGAGTGTACTGATTGCCCAGGCCTGGATCCTCAGCCCATTCCGGCATCTAGGAGAGTGGCTTTGGCTCCACTTAAACCACAGGGTCCCGGAGTGGGGATTTTTCAGGGGAGAACCAGGGGGCGGTTACCAAATGAAGTAATGAACAGGGCGGGAGCCAAGACAACAGACGTCCCCATCCTCTGGTTCCTCTGCTGGAATGCCTCCCTCTTCTCTGCCTGACAAAGTCCTACTCATCCTCCTAGCTCCACCTCTGGTGTCGTCCCTCTTGTAGACCCCTCAGCCCCCCACTAGATAGGATAAGCCGCTCCTTTCTCGGTGGGTCCCTCCCATCACTCATGCTATGCTACACTCCTCTCTTGGAGCTCCCTGCTTCTGGAAAATGGTGGTGAATTTGGCCAACCCCCCCCAGTTACAGAGCCTGTGTCAGTTCACACCTTTCCTGATTTCCATGCGTCCTTGGCTTTCCTCCGCATGACACTCGGCTTCCCTCCGCATGACACTCGGCTTCCCCATCTGTGTGCGTCCCCTCAGGTTGGCCACTGGTGTGCACACCTCGACACCCTTGCCATCTCAGCAACAAGAAAATCTTATCACACGTGTGATTTTGTGAGTGTTATAGCCTGACTGGAGACCTGAGGTGGGGTGACAGAGGAATCCCATGGCTCTGGCAGAGCCTTCCAGCGTTAAGTTGGCACCCCACTTAGCCCCTCCCCTTTCTAAGAACACCCTTCTCCCCAGGGTGGCCCCCCACCCGGCCCAGCCTTGACTCCTCCCGTCCCCCCCCTGCAAGGCACAGACCTGCCAGTCTGGTCTGCAGTTACCTACACCCTTCCACTCTTCCCTGCTCCCGACGCCTCCTCCTTCTGGCGAATAGTTCGGGCTGATTCCAGTGGTCTGTCCAGTCTGTCCCTTCTCAGCAGGATCTGAGCTCCTTTAAGGGCCCAGGTCCAACTTGTCTCTATGTCTCCAGTGCCCAAGACAGGGCATGGCCTGAGTAGGGGCTCAGTGGAGGCTAAATTCAAAAACTATTTCAACAAAACCCTGCATTTAAAAAAATCAGGAGGAATTTCTTTGACCACTGCAGGAAGCCCAGAGAGGGTGGGTGAGCGATGATTTCAGCAGAAATGCCATGGACGCTCAGGTTCTCAATTATTTATGGACTTAAGGAGACACATTCCCGGAGTGCTGTGATATATTCTGAAGATGTCAGGGCCAAATGTGAGTGACTTTGTTCCTTAGAGTCCCTGCAGCCCTACTCTGCTGCTGCCAGGGAGGGCAGCCCTTAGCTTCTTTTTGCAGCAAAGAAGAACTGGTTTGGAATTCAGTTCTGCTCCTGCTTGGTTACCGTTTCTCAAGGTGCTGGCAAGAATGGCAAGATGAGAGCAGGACAGGACAGCCTTTGGGAACAGAGGGGTCTGGGTTCTAGTCTTGTTCTGCCCTGGGTCACTATATGCTTCCCCCTCTCTGGGAGGCCATTTTCTGCTCTGTGCTGTGGAGACCAGCACTAGTCCTCTGCCAGGGGCCTGGGGGTCTTCAGCGACCTGGGTGCACATAGCAGGTAATCACTGATGGCACTCCCATGCTCTGTCCTAGCTCAACTAGGTCCAGCATGACCTTGTGTGGCTCTGAGTTTCTGGAGACTCCCATCAGGGGCAGAATTTCTGGATGGAACTTTAAAAAAGATTTGCAAAACATAGGCATTTCATTTGAACTAGGGTATAGAGGTGGTGTGATTATCTGCAAGGGAGTTCTTATTTGTAGAGGGAAGAGTCAAAGGGTTTCTAGGTCAGGCTGTTGGTGCTTTTCTCAAGAGTAGAGGATGTGTGAGTTCTAAGCACAGGAGGTGTGTGGGTCCTGGAGTCAGAGGGTGTGCTGGTCTTGGGGCCCAGGGGTGTGCTTGTCCTATGAGGCATGTGCAGACTCTATAGTCAGATGGTCCTGAATTTTCACCTTGTGTTTGGTGACCCAGAAGTGGGTGGGGATGGGGACAGCCTCTGGGGCCTCATCCTCATGGGTGCTGGCCATGACTTTCATGATTGATTTCCACTTCTGGATACCTTCTATAATGTTAGTATGGTGACCAACAGAGACTGTGATCATAGAGCTCTCCTAGGGTCTGGTATTCCACAGGCGCTTAATAAGTGTTGGCCAAATGAACTATTTGATGAACGAACAGCCTCACACTAGGGGTGAGATGGAGCTCGATGCAAATTGTATGTGTCCCTGGCAAAGTGTCCGTTTCCTCTGAATGTCTATGTCTTTGTGCGAAAGTGGGTGTAAAACCACCAAGTAGGCTGGGTTTTGGAGGATGGACTAGATCATGGCTGGTGAAGCACCCAGCGCATAGTGCTCAGTCCATGATGGATTCTCCCTCCGAGTGCCCAGCTGCCTTCTTTAGAATTTCAGAAGTCACCGCTTCCCCCCCTCCCCTTATTCTGCTCTAAATAAATCATTCTCTCCTTAAGTACTGCCTTCTAGATAAAGAAAACTCTCTTATTTAATTTGATTGTTTTCCTGTTTGTTTAATTACTACCATTAAAACGTTAATGCCTTCTTGTATTTTTTCATGGCAAATGTGATATTTTAACTCCACTTGGGGTTATTTTATTCATCAACTTTCTGCTGTTGCAAGTATCAGAAACCGGATTCGAAGGGAGACTTCAGAAAAGGGGAACATTTCCTGGTTCCTGGAATTAAATATCGTAGGGGTTGCTTTAGCCAAAACAAGGCTGCAGACAGTCAGACATGTGGTGTCTGGTTCTTGGGTCTGTTCTCCTGTGTCACCCTCACTCTGGGGCAACCTTTGCTCCTGTCATCTCCTCTCAACCCTGGCACTGAAAGCATTTTCCCTTCCCATTAGACGCATGGAGCATCTTGGGACTTGGGTCCAAATGCTGCAGCTGGGGGACTGGCCAGCCTTGCTGGGCTCCATGCCTGGAGGTAGGGTTGGGGGCTTGGTCCCCTCCAAACCTCCTGGGCTGCGAGTGGCAGGGGGTGTGTCCCACAGGGAAACCAGCGTGGTTTCTGCTCTCTGAGGCAGGGGACATCAGTAAGGACCATTATTTCTATCTTACAGGTGAAGAAACAACCTATGTCCACCACTGTTCTATTAGCAGATAACTCAACCCCCCCAAGAAGCTTATTTCCTCGGAAAAATAGGACCTGGCTATCACATAGTCAACCTAAAAGACCGCTGTGGAACCAGGGAGCTGTGGACTTATAGACACGCCGGGGCCGCATGTGGGGCCTGGTTGCCGAGGTTGCGCAGAGTGCCCTTAGAGGAGGTTGAAGGTGGCCTTGGTCATGTCCACTTGTCGAGGGCCCCCGTCCCTGATGGTCTTGTGCAGGTCCCCATCGTGGATCTTCATTCCTTTATCTGTGAAATGGAAACAAACAACCCTATCCTTCCAGAGACCTTTGGAGGATGCACTGTGGTGACAGGCACTTAGTACGCACTCAGTGAAAGCAGGGTTGGCCATGAACCCATGCCACCATAAGCAAGTCTGTCCGCCATTGGAGCCAAGCATCTCTGTCGGCCCAGTGGGGTGATGCTAATCTTGCGTCCAGGGTTGGGCAGGCAGGAGGCATTTTGTGAGCGTTTGGAGACTTTGAGGAGAAAGGACTCTGTGGACTATACATTCCCTACTGGATGTCAGGCATCTTTACCAACATGACCTTACTGTTACTAAGTCCCCAGCTATTCAGATAAGGAAACTGAGGCTCAGGGAGGCAAACTTCCTCCTTACACAGCAGAGGGGCAGAGTAAGCCTTTTTTTTTTTTTTTTTAAGATTTTATTCATTTATTGGTCAGAGAGAGAGAGAGAGACTGAGAGCACGAGCAGGGGGAGCGGCAGGCAGAGGGAGAAGCAGGCTCCCTGCTGAGTGAGGAGCCTGATGTGGGACTCAATCCCAGGACCCCGAGATCATGATCTGAGCCGAAGACAGACCCGTATCCGACTGAGCCGCCCAGGTGCCCCCAGAGCAGGCTTTGAACCTATGTCCTTACCACTGTTCTAGCTGCTTCCCTGAGGAACTAGGGGGCTACTTCCACATATAGCATCCCTCAGGGCCTAGCCAAGAAGTCACCTCTCGTGTGTCTCCCCAGGGCTCCTTGTCTAGGTTAGGACCCTTTGTGATTTCCCCCAGCTCCCCAGGACCCCATCACAGCTCTTCCTCCCTGGAAGTGCTACTGTCTGTGTGTTTGTCTTCCTTCACTGGACTGGGGACCTGGCCTGAGGTGCCTCAGAGCCCCAGACCCCCAGTGTGCTTCTGGGAGTGACAGCGTATCCCCTAAATTTGGACTCAGTGACTTGGTATGAAGAGCTTCTAGCTTCACTGCAATCTTCCCTGCCGTGCTGAGAGCCTCCCTGAGCTTCAGTTTTCTCCTCTGTGAAATGGGAATACCTCCTAGCTGTGTGATTGTCAGGATAGAAATAGTGTGACAACAGAAGCTCCTGCTCTTTGAGGACTTCATCCTTTCATTTATTTCTCCCAGCCATCTTTTAAGGCAGAGACTAGAATCATGCACATTTTACAGACAAGAAATAGACTGAGGCAAGCACGGATTTGCCCAGAGTTGCATAGAGGGAACTCCTAAGTGAGGTCTATAGTAACAATACAAATTCATGGAATGATGGGGTGGGGCACCCCGACCACACTGCTCCCTACCCGCCCTGCCAGCACTGGGCTCTTGGCCCTGGTCAAAGGCCAAGCTTGGCTGGGCTGTGTACCCACATGTCTTGCTGGGGAGGAGAGCAGGGCTCTACACACCACGTCTGGGGGCAGCTTCTGAAAGGTGGGGGGTTGGGGGCAGAACAGAGGCCTTGGCTAGCCTCCCTGAGAAGCAGCTGGTCTCGTAAAGTCTGATGTTCTGAGCTGGTGGCACCCCTCCACCACCCCACACCTTCACTGTATCTTCCTCTTAGTGGGCATGGCTTCCTTCTGCGGGAAGGGCTGGAGTGGCTGCCTGCATTCTCTGCAGGGGCAGCCCAGCGTTGTTGCAACATTTATAGTGTGTGTTCCTATCAAAGAAGGGCCGAGGGGGCATGGCGTGAGGTGACACCAGACTCCACGTCAGAGACCCCTCCGGAAACAGCTAGAGATACTTAGGGTATAAGGGAGGGGCCTGTGAGTGGGGTGCCAGTGGTGGGGGACCCAAGAGACTGTCTTACCACACAGCCAGTGAGTTTTGGGACTGTGGCCAGCACTGGAAAGTGGGGGGTCAAGGCCAGGCAGAGAGGTGCTCTGTTAGCCTTCCTGGAGGGCTGGGGGAAAGTAGGTGTAGAGGGCAGATTTGGATCCACTGTCCAGCAAGAGAATCATTTGCTAGGGAAGTGGTGAGCTTCCTGTCTCCGGAGGTATTTAAATAGATACTCAAGCAAAGATATGGAAGGATTAGGGCACTGGGACCTCCAAAGACCCTTCCTGAATCTCTCTATCTGGGGGGAATGACTGATGACCTCACTGCTCCTGTGTTAGGGATGACCATGGCCTTGCAGAGAAGACCTCAGGGCGAGAAGCTCTGAGCTGGCTTTGGGGGCCTGGTCAAGGACAGGGTGCAGCAACCCTTGGCGAGGGACCAGTAATGCTTTTCTTTCCCTGCTCTCCAGGATGGCAGCTGTTGACTCTCCTGCAGCTTAGCATCTGGTTCCTCCAGACTGGTGGAAGGTCATGTTCGAGTAGATGTAAGTGATCAGAGGGCAGACAGGCAGCTCATCTCTAAGGCTGAAGGTCAAGGGGGCTATGAGAAGGCACCTGGGTGCGGTGGCCATCTGGACAGGCTGGGATCCTATGGGGAGCCTTTTAGGTAGGGGCAGGTGAGCCAGGAGCATGGAGAATCAGGGAGGCTTCCTTGCAGAGGTGGTGTGACAGTCTTGAAAGATGGAGAATACTGGAGAAAGGGGGAGAGACATTGTAGGCAGTTCCTAAACCTGAGACTAGAGCCAGAAGCTGGGTTCATCAATACCTGTTTGGTTGCAATTGCTAGAAATGGAATTAAACCCAAATGGATTTATTTATTTATTTCTGGTTCATGTAATTGAGAAGTCCAGAGGCAGCTTCAGGCATAGGTAGATCCAGATTCTCAAACAATGTCATCATCTCTTTCTTTTACTCACATCTGCTTTCCCCATGTACTGTCTCAGAGGGGCTCTCCCAAAGATGCTCACTGGCAGCACTTCTCTGCTGGCTCTGCAGAGAACAGGCTCATTGCTCTGGCTTCCTGACTTGGGCCATGCCCAGCCCTGGACCAGGCATGGAAGGCTGTGGCTGGCTTTGGCTGGGTCATGGCCTACCTTCTGGGTTAAGAAGGTGCAGAAGTATTTCCATAAGGAAAATTAGGCTCCCAGAAGAGGGACAGTGGATGGAGGTGAAGCGAAACTAGTCTGTGTCTGGGGCCTGATCCAATGGGCTTCCTGCTGCCAGCTGCTGCCACCTTTCCTTCAAACTTCTGAACCCTCCTGTCTTCCTTGTCATGATGCTTGGACTCTCTGCCCAGATGCTCCTTTTGTCTGAGTACCCTCTTGGTGACTGCTAGATGTCCACATCCTAAGCCCCAGAGCCTGTGAATATGTGAGGGTCCGTGGCAAAGGGGACTTTGCAGATGAGATGGAGTTAAGAGCCCTGAGACGAAGGGACAGTCCTGGATTGTACAGAAGGGGCTCCGTGTAATCACAAGCATCCTTGTGCATGAGGGGGAAGCGGGAGAGGCAGGAGGAGGGGCTGTGAGGGCAGATGTGGAGATTGGAGGGATGCCATGAGCCCCAAGATGCAGGCTGCCTTGAGAAGCTGGTAAAGCAAGAAAAAGATTCTCTTCTGGAGCTTTCTTGAGAGCTACGTTGGATCAGTAATACATTTGTGTTGTTTTAAGCCATGAAGTTGGTGGCAAGTTTGTTACTGTGGCCAGAGGGAACTAACACAGCCCTTAGTACTTGACATCTCACCTTCTGGTTGTCTTGCTCTGCCCCGGCCTCCCTCCATCCCCCAGAGAAAGTGTAATTTCCCGGGGATCCCTGCTGAAGGGGGGCTGCGAGTCAGGTCTGCCCCCCTCAGCTAGCCCTGCTTTGCTGCGCAGCTTGCGTGGGGCTCACAGGTCAGCCGCTGCCTGGGACTTACTCTGAGCCTTCCTCCTCCATGGGAGAACGTGCACAGCGGATGGGCCTCTGCTTAAACACCACTTCCACCCCGAGAAGTCTTCTGTGACTTCAACAGCTCATTAGCCCCCCTTCCCTGCACACTCTCCATCGGCTTGAATCACTTGAATGGGGTGTGAATGTATGTTTCTCTGCTCCTCCATCAGGCTGTGAGCTCACTGAGGACACAGACAATGTCTGATTCCTCAATCACTGTTCTCCTCGCAGGGCCTGCACAGAGCAGGAGCTAAGTACGCATTTGTTGAATGAATGAATGACAGTAGGTGTATACTAGGTATGCGGGATGGGTCAGGAGAACTCCCTGGAATCGGGCTTGACTCCTGGCATTCCCCCCAAATCCATTTTCTCTTCTTCCTGTTTCTTGCTTCCCTTGTAGTTGGATGTGGCCGTGGGCTGAGTACTGAATTCTGGCCTAGGAGATACAGCCAGAAGCGATGAGCTCCCTTTTGGAGCTAAGGCTTAGCTGTGTCCGTCCACATTTTCTTCCCTGGCTAAGGCTGGCAGGAGATGGGGACAAGGCGATAAGTAGTGGAGGCCTCAACCTGATCCTGATGAAGAGGAAGAGTTCCCACTAAGTAGGAATACAGGTTCAGGACCGCCATGGCGCAAAGAACCAATTCAGACATGTTGAGGCCTTATTCATTGTGGAGCTACATTTCCGCAGACTGTATTACTCAGATTAATATGGAAACTGGTGCCTGGAACTGTTGGTGTTGCCATCACAATGTACGTGGCATGGCCTGGGGCTGGGCGGTGGGTGGGAAGGATGTTGCAGCCCCAGGCAGCAAAGCTGGGCCCTCTTGCTATGCAGGGGAGAACATCTAACGAACCTGTTGCCTACAATGGGCCAAGGAAGCAGTGGTTTCTGTTTCGGGGGAAGAGCAGAAGAGCAAAAGAGCCTGAAAGCTGGTGTGCTTTTGTTCCTTTTTGCTGCCCGCAGCAAGACAGTGCGAAAAGGCACGTGCTCAGGCAGGAAGTGTCCAGTCTATGGGCCGCCGTGAAGGGTGACAGAGCTCAGAAATGCAGGGCTTCTCTGCATGGGCTGGGTTTTCCTGACTCATTCTACTGCTTGAGCAAGAAATAACACTTCTACTGGGTTTGAGTGTTCGGTGGCCTCTGGGGTGATTTTTGTAGCAGCTAGCATGACCCTAACTACACACGTGGCTTTAGTAACTACCAACTTTGGGTGTAAACGTGCACTTTGGCTGAGTCTCTGGTGGCCGGAATGGGCCTCACAGAGCTCTCCTCTCCCAGGCCCGCTCACGCGGGAATCTGTGGTATAGGTCTGCAGCACGAGGCTGGACTCGGGGGGCTATAGGATTCCCAACGAGCCAGTCTGCAAAATGCAGAGAGAGAGACAGACAGACAGACAGAAAGGGCTCTGCTACCCCCTAATAAAAGGCTTTTGCCACTGAAAACTAGAATTAGTTCCTGGGTCACCAAAGGAAAGGGCCAAGTTGACAACTTGGAAATAATCTCTTGTATTTGCTTAGTTCCACGATTTACGAAGCTCTCCCACATCTGTGATCTCATGGGATGTACCAAAGTGGTGAGGAAGGTATTACTTAGATTTTTCAGAGGAAGGACACTGAAGCTTCAAGATTAATCACTTGCCCTGGGTCATACAGTTAATGAGCGAGGGAGCTAATTCAAGGACAGCTTCCCTTCTCTAGAAATTTGCTGTTGAATGACTGAGATGTGGAAGGGCATCTTTATCACAGGCCTGGTGAGCGTGTGTGTGTTTGTGTGTGTGTGTTTGAAGACAAGGGAGTCTTTGCATTTCTGTAGGCCTCATGGACCCCATGTACTGGGATTTTGCTGGACAGAAGGACCATGGAAGGCAAATATGCTTGCCCAGAAAAATCCTTCCTGATGATATATCTGAGCTTAGAGAAGCCAGACAAGCTGTGATGAGCACCTAGGACTTAAGCCTGCACTGAAGGCCTCTTTCTGTCACTCACTCACTCTGCCCTGCCCTCCATGGGCCTTGCCTCCTGGGCTACCTCTCCCACTACCTGAAGGAGGAATCTCACCTGCTCCCAGACATTGCCACCTTCCCATGCCCTGGGCTGCAAGGCTGGGCTCTGGGAACTAAGGGAGAGTTCCGGGGGCTGGAGTCCCAGCCTGGACTGGCTGTATTGGATTGAGTTGTGGACCTTTGCTGGTCTTTGGCACCCCCAGCCTCCCTGCCCTCTTCACTGGGGAACTTGCCCCTCTGGTACTGTGGGTGGAGTTGTCCTGGGGCTGTCTATCAAGGTGGTTGTGTTCTCTAGACCAGGCCAGGACATGGCCTTATGCCACGGGTTTCGAATCATAGGGAGAGACCCCCAGAGGTCATTCATCACAGTGGAGGCAACCTGGCAGAGAGAAGAGCTTCCTCCCCCACCCCACCCCTAGCTGCTCCAGCATTTGCTGAGCTCAATCCTCTGGCTTTCCCTTCATTTTGGAAGCTACCTGACACTCTTCCAGTAGATTAGGATCCCTCACATCAGGGTTTAGGGTTTGCAGCCAAGGACTCTTGATGATGCAGACAGAAACCCAAGAGCATAATAGAAATGAAAATATTTTCTAAAGCCTTCTTTAGAGCAATGCAGTGCTCATTTATTGAGCACCAACTGTGTGCCAGTCCCTTTTCTGAGCATCAGAGCTACAGAGGGGTACAGATCTCCATTACAGTGTATAGGAGCTTGTGGTTTGTGGCAGGGGACAGTGAAGGGACAGAAACCAGTGTCAGCGCCCTGGTGTGCTATGTCTCCCATGTAATAAACTCCCAGCTGCTAATTAAGTTGGTACCCAGAAGGGTTTGCTCCTGCTTCCTCTCATTTCCCTAAAAAAAAAACACCAAAAAAACAAAAAAAACAAAAAAACCCCCCAAAAATCAATAAACTGCTCATAATGTCTTTAATAAAGACCAAATCAGAGCTTTTTATAACCTTATTATAGGTTGGCATTTTCCATGTTTTCCCCAAAAGCTGGAATCAAGTCAATATGGCATCGTTTGGGAATCAGACAGTGGACTGAGACAATTGCTTATGATACATTAACCAATAACCAACCCGAGTTTGTCAGGTTACCATTTTCAGACGCTCTCGTGGGCATCTCAGCCACCCTGCAGGTTAGAAGAATAGCTCGGAGACGGGAAGGAGCCTGCCAAAATTCACACAGCGAGATGGGAAGGGTAGAGCTGGGGTTTGATCCTGGATCTGCCTGGCTCCTCAGCCCCGGTTTTCTTCTGTGAGCAGTGCCCATGAGTGGCTGGAACTCTCAGAGCTGCAGGGTGGTGGGGCTGGGTGGAGAGGATTTCTGCAGGGAGGTTTCAGGAAGGGCAGTTGCCGCCTGGTGCTGCGGCGGGCGCATCCGTGTCGCTGC
>ML101901.1:0-13265 GCA_003697995.1 Taxidea taxus jeffersonii
TGAAAATTAACAAGTGATATAATACAGCCATAGGAACTTCTTCCTACTTCAAGACTTCAAAAAGCCAACCTAAACTAAACAACTATTAAGGTATACTCCATATATACTGCATGAGTAACTGTAAATTTATACTTATATGCCCAAAAGAGATGAAGAATCGAGATTGCCCTCTGGAGACTCTAGTGTCACACTAACTCCTGTTCTCTAGCAGGATCCTTTGGCTTGGAATGGAACCTGGAAAAGAAATAGGAGCATTTCTCCCCTATGGGAAACACTCTAGGGTTGGTCCTAAAGCCCAAGGCCTCATAGCATCCAGTGCTGAAGTTACTCTATAGCCAAGGCTCAGGAAAAGCTTCAGACTGAAGCCCCATCCAGATTCTGACAGGAAACTATTATGTCTTTAATATTTGGAAAAAGTGAACAGTACTTTGGAGACATGCTCCACCAATTAAATAATTCTAATTTGGTGGGGGGGGAATGTAGCCCATCTATGTCTGAAAGCTGCTCCTTGTGGTAGCAGAGGCTCTGTAACTATGGAAGATGGGGAAAAGATGACCAAGAGCAGTTCCAGAGTTAGGAAAGATCCAAAATACTTACTGAACATGTGACAATTTTTAGTAAGGAAATTCATTTTTAGATATTTTATAACAATTGCTGCACCATAGATGTTCCTCTATGTTTCATTATTATAAGCAAATAAATTACAAGTATTTGAAAACCTTGCCTGTCTTACACCTGTATTGTCCAATGGTAGCCACTCAGTGCATGGGCTATTGAGCACCTTAAATGTGGCTAGTGTGCCTGAAGAGCTAAATTTTTACTTTTTAAATAATTTTGCAGATTTTAACAAATAAAAATAAAATATTTAGCATAGCTATTAGAAAAATTTTAAATATGTTAGCAATATGTTTAAATATGTTAGCAAAATTTTAAATATATTAACAAATATGATTCTCCTTTATCAAATGTAAATTTTGAGAAATCTAAATACAGATGAAGTATCCCTGATGAAAATCTAGCATCTAGATTGAGATGCACTATTAAAGGAAAATATATATCAGATTAGAAACACCTAGAATAAAGCACAGAATGTAACATATATCATTAATAATTTTATACCATTAGGTTTTTAAATGACAATATTTTTCACATATTGTGTTAAACAAAATAAATTATTTCCTCAGCCTTACTCAGATATAACTGACAAAATTGTATTTAGTGTATAACATAGTAAGTTATTTGATATATACAAATATTTGAAAAGATTCCTTCCCCACTCTCCATTGAGTTAATTAAAACATCTATCATCTCACATATTTACCTTCTGCTTTGCTGTAGTGAGAACATTTCAGTTGTACTTTCAGCAAATTTCAATTATACAATACACTATTACCAACCACAATCACCATTAAAATATATTATTAAAATTAATTTAGTCTGTATCTTTTTTTAACACAGCTACTAGAAAATTTTAAATTACACATGCAGTTCACATTACATTTCTATTACATACAGCTGCATTAGACAATAATAAATCAGTTACTATGTCAAATGCTAGGGCTCTTGATTTAAACATTTTATGTTCCTTCAAAATTATAATATCATTTTTTTAAAGATTTTATTTATTTATATGACAGATACAGAGAGAGATCACAAGTAGGCAGAGCAACAGGCAGAGAGAGAGGGGGAAGCAGGCTCCCCGCTGAGCAGAGAGCCCGATGAGGGGCTCAATCCCAGGACCCTGAGATCATGACCCGAGCTGAAGGCAGAGGCTTAACCACTGAGCCACCCAGGCGCCCCTAATATCATTTTTAACCAATGAGTCATATCACTTAGACTTAAAGCAAACTGGTCATGGCATTCTAAAAACTCTTATGGGACGCCTGGGTGGCTCAGTTGGTTAAGCAGCTGCCTTCGGCTCGGGTCATGATCCCAGCGTCCTGGGATCGAGTCCCACATCAGGCTCCTTGCTCAGCAGGAAGCCTGCTTCTCCCTCTGCCTCTGCCTGCCACTCTGTCTGCCTGTGCTCACTCTCTCTGACTAATAAATAAATAAAAATCTTAAAAAAAAAAAAAAGATACATTTAAAAACTCTTATAATTGCTTACTAAGCATTTTACGAGGATTATGTATGTTCACATAGCATTTGAATAACCAATTTGTTATTCTCTCATCTTCTCCTGTGGTTCATTTTATTGGCCCACACAGATAAAATTCTACATAATCTACAGCATAAATAAATCTATTTTGTAATATCTCCCATTTCACCACAGAGGAAATATCTAACCATTTAAATCCTTTTGCCATTATATTACTGGGTAATACCCATGCCACCTATTCACTTGCCAGAGAAAGATAGAAACCTACTGATTAGAGACATCTGAAACACATATTCTGCTAAGAAAAAGTCCTCTGAGTTCACCTAGTTACAGAGAGAAATAAGAATTACTCAAATATTCTTTTCAAAAATATCTGTTATTCATGGGATAATTTTTAATGGGAAAAATGAAGAGCAATAATAAAAAATAAAATACTAAAAAAGCTAGATACTCTCCCAATCTAAAAAGTATCACTTAGGTTTACTTTAAGAACTGAATTATGGGTACCTGGCTGGCTCAGTCAATGGAGCATGTGACTCTTGATCTCAGGGTTGTAGGCTCAAGACCCATGTTGGTTGTAGAGATTACTTAAAAAACAAAACAAAACAAAACCTTAAAAAAAAAAAGAACTGAATTAAAGTAGAGCTATGACTCTTCAATTTCAAGTTGCCAAATGATGACTATGAGTTATTGTGCAACAAAATATCCATAATCTGAGCATCCCCTACAGATGGTCCATTAAAAAAAAAAAAACATAACATTATTAATTGCTTCCTAATTAGGTAGGAGTTAGCATGGTATATCTATAATATGTTTATGCTTTTTTTTTTTTTTTTTTTTTTTTAAGAGAGGGAGAAAGCAGTGGGAGAGGATGGACAAAGAGAAAGGAAGCGAATCTTAAGCAGGCTCCACACCCAGTGCAGAGGGCTCAGTCTCACAACCCTGAGATCATGACCTAAGCTAAAATCAAAAGTTGATGCTTAATGGACTGAGGCACCAAGGGGCCCCTGTGTTCCATTCTTAATTTATATGACTAGAGGAATAGAGCCCCCATAAACATAAAAATGAGAAAATACATAATACATAGAGAAGTATTTCTATGCATTATAATTTATATATATTATTTATTTACACAGTATATATAGTTATATATTAAATATGCCACTAACCAAATATTCTGCACAACTTCTGAGAAAAAGCATGTAATCAAATGCAAGTACAAAAAAAGAGATACATTTTTTTTTCAAGCCAGTAAAAGCTGGTTCAAAACCTTTAAAAATAAGTACAGCCTGAATAACCTAAAATATATGGGAGAATCTCACTCAGCAGAACCCTATGCAACCATAGCAATGTTTCCTAAACTACTGAAGCAAATGAATCAAAAAAATCACCTGCTGAAAGAAGTTCAAAAAGCACAATGTCTTATTTGCTGTTGTTTTAAAAACTGATGCTTACACAAATTTCACTTACTTTATTAAGTAACCAACTTAACTCTCTTATTTTTCTTGTTAAATCTTTACTTTAATGTCACCAAACCTTTTCCATAAAAGGTCGGATAATAAATATTTTGGTTTGAGGATCAATACTGCCTTTGTAGATACTACTTAACTCTGCCCTTGTAATGCAAAAGCAGCTAGAGATAATACATAAACCAAAGGGTTCAGCTGTGTTCCAAAAAAACTTTACTTATAAAAACAGGCTGTGGGAGCTGAGAGGGCACAAGGGCCAAAGTTGACTGAGGCCTGTTCTGTGTCATTGAACTATCAATCTTATCGGTTTAATTTTGTTTATCATGGTATTTTCATGAGTATTCTCCTTAAGTAGCTGAGTATGATGGACATTTTTGTTTTGTCTGCTTTATTTCCATTCCTTGTCTTTTGTTAATAGCTCCCTGATATTCTCTGGCAAACCTGGCTTTTGATAGTCTCCATGTTTTCAGGGGCTGTTAGGATAACTCAGGGATGATGAGATGAAGAGCCAGTGATACTTACAGGTCTTTTGTGAAACTGTGCAGAGACAAAGCTCATCTTCCTATTACGCTTGAAACTGGTAAGATTTCTGTCTAGGGTTACTGTTAAACATCTCACTTCTGGATCAGGAGAGCCTCTCTGAGAATGAAACCAATACACAACCAAGGGATGAAGTGAGACCACAACCCAGAGCCCTTTTTTAAAGCTACTGGATCTGGCTGTGTCTGCAATCAGAAGCATATCAGGTAATAACAAAATGCATTTCCTTCCTTTCACCTAGCTTTAGTTTTCTATCTTTTGCAAGCAAAAAGTACGAACAAAAATATACTCAGAAGTTACCACGT
The DNA here is from genome assembly GCA_003697995.1 of Taxidea taxus jeffersonii. Taxonomy (NCBI): domain Eukaryota; kingdom Metazoa; phylum Chordata; class Mammalia; order Carnivora; family Mustelidae; genus Taxidea; species Taxidea taxus. The sequence goes on from ML101901.1 coordinate 4,413, forward strand.
CTTAATGCTTCTAAATCCCAACTCAGACCAGCTGCATAGGCCAGCTTTGGCTTCTTCTGTACTGTACCTGGGAGACCGGAGATTATAACATAGATGTCTTTTTTTCAAGTGTTCAGTCTAGGCAGCATTCATTATATGAATGGAAGGAAAATAATAAAACTGTAAACCTCTTCAGATTTCATCAAATACAATCCTCTATTTTTATATGTTATCTTATTGGAAAGGTTACTCATCTCACACTGCTCTAAATAATTTACAGATCTTGTACCATGAAGCAGAGGACAAAACTAGGTATGTACAAGAGGAAAGAAATGTTATGCTTCATTTAGGAATAGCTTATTGACAATTCCAGTAATATCTGCCTTTAATTTTATCATAATGCCTTGTGCCCACATCATTAATTATAGTAACTAAACCCAAGTGCAGGTGACTTCTCTATTGATCTTCTTTACTTGAGTATACACAACCACATTTTGGCTTTTTTCTCTTGATAATCTCAGATATACTCTATTAGCTTTTACAGAAAGGACTGGGGGAAACTGGGTGGCTCAGTGGGTAAAGCTCCTGACTCTCAATTTTGGCTCAAATCATGATCTCAGGGTCCTAAGACTGAGCCTGCACTGGGCTCCCTTGGACTCCACACTCAGCCGGGAGTCTGTCTGGGATTCTCTCTCCCTCTGCCCTTCCCCCTCAGTTGTGCACTCTCTCTCTCAAATAAATGAATAAATCTTTAAAGAAAATATTGGATTAAGATTAATTTTGGAGAAAAATTCTAGTCACATTAAGGTCTAAAATCTAACAGGAGTAATTATGTAATTCAATATCACACACTAGATTAGTTTATCGTATCATCTTTATAGTTCCTTTCTATGCCAATATTAAACTGCAGTTTTCTTGAAGGTAGATATGTGTCTCTCCAGTTTTAGTCCTTGCGGGCTACTGTAGTTTATTCCATGCAGAAGGGAGTCAGTATATATGTAACTGAGTCACTTTTCTTTGTAAGATAAATTCAGATGGTTTGCCCAGATCTTTATTACAAAGACTTAGAGGGCAGGCACTACCACTTTGAATGAATGAGATAAAGACCCTTTTCATCTCCTGTCAGAATGCTGTTACTTCCTTCAGGTTCCCCAAAGACAGACCCAGATGGTAGATCCAAGCCCAGGCACAAGATGCAATGGTGAAGGGAGTGGGGAGATGACTCATGGAAGGAAAGGCAGTCAGTAGCTACTGCTAAGACTTGGGCTTAATTCCTTGGGGGAAAACTCAAGAACAGGTGGAAAACACACTTCATAGACATAAACCATTTCGGGCATGGGAGCCTATTCATCTATCATTGCTTGAGGGCTGACCCATAGGATTTTAATTCCCTGTCATTTCCACTCTACCTGTTCCGGAAAAAGCCTTTACGCATAAAAATGGTATGGCAGCTGGACAACATATTGATAATCCCAAAATTCAGTGCCTGAGGGATATAGACAGGGCACTGACACTATCTGCTATACCCATTTTATCTTCCTTTTCTTTTCTTTTTCTTTTTTTTACTTTTCCTGTGCAATATTCTAAAAAAATACCTATTTTATCAAACTTCCTTATTCAAAAAACCTTCAATTATTCTCTCTTTGGTTTTACCAAATCTAAAGTTTCTCATCTGATTTTCCTTTTTTTGCCTTTGTGTTATGGTTCCTCTGTGGCAAAATAAAACAAAACCAAAAACCAGCCAAAAGAAAAACTATCCATGTAAAAAATGTGATTTTGTGAATTTGAGTTGCATAGCTTGTTGGATTAAGGATGAATCAATTGAAACATACGAATGATTTTCCTCTGTGTTAAGTTTTCCTCTTTGGTACTAGTGCCCAGAAAACTCACTAACACATAGAAGGTACTCACTGTCTACTGAAGGTATAAGTATCCTATTGCTTTGAAAACATTTAACATCCCACCTCAACTCTTACAAAATTCATATTTCTCACTAATGTTTGTTTAGCAATGTTATACTTGAAACATCTTTCATTAAATAAATATCATATTTTATCACCTCTTAGATTATGGACATTGAAACACTTTATTCAATCATTATTTTAACAAATAAAAATAATAAACGATCCTACTTATGATGTCACAGCCCTGTCCATAACCCTAATGACTCTTGCACATTATACCTGAAAATTTCATCTAAAATATAGCTTTTTCTCTTCTCTGTACTATGTAATATACCAGCCTTTTTAAGAGTTGAACAATATTCTATGTTAATTTCTATGGCCAAATTTAGTGGGTTATGATACATGGTTACCATTAGGTTTATATATGACCTCTTCTGCATGTGGCAGTCTATATTAAATTGATGGTCATTTAAGTTTGAGCCCATGCTTTACTCCTCTCCTCCTCCCCTTCTTTAAGTATTTGTTATTGTATTTTATATCGTGTGTGTGTGTGTGCGCGCGTGTGTGAGCTTGACTGACTTTTTACAGGAATATTCATTTTTACTGCTTTCTTATTGCCAAATTTAGAAACATGAGCTATTACTCTTATTTATAAAAAATAACACTTGCTTTCCCAAACATGAATTTTTTAAAAAATATTTTTTATTTATTTATTTGACAGAGAGAGATCACAAGTAGGCAGAGCAGCAGGCAGAGAGAGAGGAGGAAGCAGGCTCCCTGCTGAGCAGAGAGCCCGATGTCGGGCTCGATCCAAGGACCCTGGGATCATGACCTGAGCCGAAGGCAGAGGCCCAACCCACTGAGCCACCCAGGTGCCCCCAAACATGGATCTTGAGGTAACAGTACACCAGGTATTTCTGCAGCCTTGTATTGTAGTAAAATTCATGGTCCAAGGAAATCTAATTAGCAATAGCTTTTTCACCTGTGTTCCTGGGCCCTGTCTGACCTGCAGCAGCTTGTTTCTTCTTCCTAGAGCTATGTGTTAGGGAGGATTATAATGAACTGATCTAGTTAGTAGATCAACCACCTAATCTTCTTACCCTAAAAGGTAACTAACAGTAGTAATGCACTCAACCATCTGCTGATTCAAAAAATACATAATTCATTATTGAAGAAAAGAACTAATGTTTTGTGACTTATCTTTTTAAATATGATTTTGATAATAAATATAATTTATGATCATTTAAAAAATAAAAAGCAAATTTTTATAAAGCAAAATTCCACCTTTAAGGGAAACATAGTCATACATGTTTCTAGCTATTTTTGTAGGACTATACATAAAACAGAATACTACTACCCACTATGCTATTAAATGACCTCTTCTTCTCTCTTATATTCCACCAACACTCTTCTATGTCAAGAAATACAACTCAAATCACTTTAAACGACTACATGTTATTTCATAATATGGATATACAATTCATTTAATTCTCACTTTCAATTTTTATATTGCATGAAACATTACAGATTTTTATATGTATATCTATGTCAGGAAATACTTTTAACTCAAAAAATATTATGTAATTTACTATGTGATAGGCACTGTCCCAAAAGCCTTAGCATGGCCATGTTCAATCCTCCTAAGAGATGTACAAAGAAGCTATTATTCATGCTTCAGTCTTACAGATGAGTAAACTGAGGTACAGAGAGGCTAAAGTACATAACTTAATGTCACACCAGTAGTAGGAGAAGATCCTGTTACATAATCCAGGCAGCCTACCTCTAGGATTTGTTCTTAACCACTGTACTCAGTCGTTTTATTTTATTTATTTCTCAATATTGTATGATTACTGATTAGTGGTTATTTCTCTCTCAATCTTATGCCTCACTTTTAATTATTATATTACATTCCTTAAACTTTTATGTCTACTGTCAATTTTCCCAGCAGAAAATTTGAACCCATTTACATGCTCTCCAGCAATCTGTGACCAGAATAACATTAAATATTACCAAATGCTTAATTTTTGCCTTATTGAGAGGAAAGAAAAGCTACATCATACAATTTTAATTTTGATTTACTTACTAATGAAGTTGCTTATTCTTTGATAAATCTATTAGTCACTTTAGATGGATGCTCTACTGAAATAAAATTTAAGCACCTATAGTTTAGTTTTACATCCACTTGAAAGATTTTAGACAATCTTATGTATAAGCTTCTCAAACTTGTATATCCTTAAACCACAGGCCAACCATTTATCTGACAATGCACAAAATATTAGTAAGACTTACTCTTGAAATAACAGAAATAATTTTACTAAAATAATAGCATGCCATCATCTAGCTTTTTAAATATAGTGAGCCACAATCGTCTTTAAAGGGCAATGTTTCCATATATCCTTTAAACTTACAAGAAAAGGCACTCCATGAGTAAATATTCTACTTCTGATTTGTTATCACTTATTCTAGGCCAGCACTACTCAATAGAAATATAAAAGTGATATACATATGCATTTTAAAATCTTCAGGTAACCACATTAAAAAGAGGAAAGACACCTGGACTGATATTTTTCCAAAAAAGACATACAGATGGTCAACACACACATGAAAAAAATCACTATTCATTCAACATCACTATTAGGGAACTGCAAATAAAAACCACAGTGAGAGAGTTCCTCATGAAAGTCATAAAGGCTGGCATCAAAAAGATGTAGAAAAAAAAGTAATCCTCCTGCACTGCTGGTGGAATGTAAATTGGTACAACTACTGTGGAGAACAGCATGGAGGTCCTTCAAAAGTAAAAAGAGAAATACCATCTGATCCAATAATTCCACCACTGGGCATTTACCCAAAGAAACAAGAACATTAATTGGAGAAGATATATGCACCTTTATGTTTATTGCAGCATTATTTATAGTGGCCAAGATATAGAAGCAATCCAAGTACCTACTGACAGATGAATAAAGATGATATGATATATATTTATAACAGAATATTACTCAGCCATGAAAAAGAATGAGATCTTGCTATTTGTGACAACATGGATGGACCTAGGGAGTATTATGGTAAGTGAAATAAGTCAGACAAAGACAAATACCATGTGATTTCACTTATATGTTGAATCTAAAAAACAAAAGAAATACAGCAGAAACAGACCCATAAATGCAGAGAACAAACTGGTGGTTGCCAGAGAGGAGGGGACTGGGGAATGGGCAAAATAGGTGAAGAGGAGTAGGAGGTACAGTCTTCTAGTTATGGAATGCCTAAGTCACAGGGATGAAAGGTACAGCATAGGGAATGTACTCAATGGTACTGTAATAGTGTTATAATAAGACAGATGGCAGCTATACTTGTGGTGAGCATTGCATAATGTATAGAGTTGTCAAATCACTAGGTTGTACATCTGAAACTAATGTAACATTGTGTATCAATTGTACTTCTATTTTTAAAAAAGGAGGAAAGACAAGTTAAATTAATTGTGATAAAATGATTTAATTATCATTTAAACATGTAATCAATATAAAAATTAATGAGATATTTTACGGGTTTTTTGTACTATCTTTGAAATCTAGTTATGTTTTATACTCACAGCACTTATCAATTAGGACTGGCCACATTTCAAATAATCAATAGCCATGTGTGACCAAATAATACTATATTGGACAGCACAACAGCCTTTTCAGCCTTTTCTGCATCCCCTCCTTTTTAACCTTTTAACCAGCTCTTCAGGATATTAAGAGGTTATGCATAGGTCAGCAAGGGCAGGTGGTTCTGGGAAACTGTATACTCTGATTAGTGTCATTTGAACGTTTTTATCTATTTTGATTCTTCTCAGGATTGAGACAATAAATTTTCAGGATCATTCCGGTTTTATAGTATTATCTGATCCAAAAATATGTCTATAATCTTTGGTATTATTTTAAGACCTTTTGTTGACACACACTGTGTTCTGACCATAGGTATGTTGCTAATCAGCTGCCTGATCTTGAGCAACCCAAGCTGCTTCTTTATATCTCTGTAGAAAATATATAGGGCAGGAAATCAATGAACTAGGCTTTCAGTCTTAAAATTCTGTCAAAGACGTATATATTTATCTTGTATATTTATTTTTCACTATTTCTACATCTAATAATTGGTTAGAAAACAATCAACCTTATGCAGGTTTAGGCAGTTGTGTTAATCAAAGAGTGATATTAAAATGAATACTAATTTTACCAGTCATCTTCACTGTATCCCTCTCTTAAAAATCTTTGCTTCCAGGGCGCCTGGGTGGCTCAGTGGGTTAAAGCCTCTGCCTGCAGCTTGGGTCATGATCCCAGCGTCCTGGGATGGAGCCCCAAATCCAGCTCTCTGCTCAGCGGGGAGCCTGCTTCCTCCTCTCTCTGCCTGCCTCTCTACCTCCTTGTGATCTCTGTCTGCCAAATAAATAAATAAAATCTTAAAAAAAAATCTTTGCTTCCCTGTGAAACATGGTAATTCTGGACATGTTGGGCATGTGCATAATAAATACTTGTGTAATAAAGACCCTGTAGATGAATCACTCTAGTGAGGATCGAATGAAATAATGTCAACTATAACAAAATAAGTGCATAATAAAAGCCGAAACCTCTGCTAGGTTCCATTTGGCCTCATTGGGCAGATGGGTCAGATACTAATCTTTGAAAAGAAAGAATGCACAATGTGGGGGTGCCTGGGTGGCTCTCTTGGTGAGGGATCAGACTCTTGATTTCAGTTCAGTCATGATTTCAGGATCTTGAGATCTCACAACCCCCATGTAGGATTCTCTCTTTCCCTCTGTCCCCCACCCTCCTCTTGTGCGCTCGAGGGCACCTGCTCTGTCTCTCAAAAAAAAAAAAAAGGTGCACAATTTTACCAAGGACCAAGCCATGTTGGGGCCACTTCCCTCGCTCTTTGCATAGTGACAATTCTTGGAGACTAAGAAGGTTAGAAAATATATCTCTAACTTCCAGTGACTCAGCTAAAATTAATTTTTAAATGTTCAGCTAATCAATGACAGCTAAATAACCATCATACAGAAAAGCACTTTTAAAAGTAAAATTAATTTTATATTTTCTTAGGCTTATGTGTGTTATAGTTTCCAAAATGTGTATAACTGAAATACATTCAAGACCTACATTAGTATAGAATTCCATTTTATATCTTATATAATTTTAATATTTTAACAATTTTCTTCATTCCTTTATGAGAATTTTTATATCACCGTACTACCTCTAGGTTCATGTTTGCCTCATATTTTTAAGCACCTCATTAAAAAGCACCTATCAAATTCTGTTAAAATGATACTCTGTATATATAGATACCTATATGCAAAAAAAAGCTTCCAAATATGAGCAGATGGCTCATTTATCACTAGTAATATTAAACAGTATTTTAGTACTGTGAAATTATATAGACTTTAAAGGATAATTCTTTAAAAAGTTACAGAAGTGTTGCAAAGGATAATTTCACATCAAAATTAAGAAAAAGAAACAAACTAGGGAGAAAATTGTAAGCCAGTTCACCACCTCTATTAAGTCTTCTAATGAATTGGCAAACATATTTAAACATATTGTTCTCTTAATTAGTTTTTAATTCAGATGAATTCACTCAATGCATGTTTAAGAGTCTTAACCAATCACATAAAAAGCCATGCAAAAATAATATTATTCCCAGAATTCAGGATGCTAAAGCAAGACTGGAGATAGGAGGGAATGGCTGGGATTATATAAATGGGAGAGAGGATCTTGCATCAGTGTATATTTTCCTACTGCTGCTTTAACAAATTACCACAAATTAAGACACATAAATTTATTATCTTACAGTCTGGAAGACAGAAATATGCATGGGTCTCATGGACTAAAATCAAGGTGTCAGCAGGACTATGTCCTTTCTGAAGAGTCTGGGGAAAATCTATCACCTTGCCTTTTCCAGCTGCTAGCGGCTGCCCGTATTCTTCAACTTGTGCTGCCCCTTCCATCTGCAAAGCCAGCAACATCCAACTGAATCTTCTGCACAATCACCACTCTGACACTGCCTCAGTCATCACCTGTCCTTCTCTGAATTTTGTGCCTCCTTGATTCTCTTTAAGGACCTTTATGATTACCTTGGGTCCACCAGCTAATCCAGCATAATCTCCCCATCTCAAGATCTTTAGTTTAATAATATCTGCCAAGTTTCTTTTTCACAGATTCAAGGGATTAGGACCTGGACATCTTCAGGTGACCATTTTCTGCCTGCCACGTCACATAGATACAGGGATGTCATTTCCTCTCTTAGATCTTAGATCTAATCAAGCATCATGCTCATTTTCTTCTAAAGTTCATTATGCCAATGATTCAGGGATTGATTCTTCAAGTATCATTTGTTTGGATTTTCAGGCCTTGAGAGAATAATATTTCTGATGCTTGTTTCCATTTTTAGTTGTAGCATCCACCCACTCCACCCCAGAACTCTGAGGTTCTTATCTTTCTGTGAATAAAATGGAAGTATAGAGTCAATAGAAATACTGGCAGAATGCTGGCCCATTTCTTTCTCCCCAGAACTGCTGAATCAGTGGTGGTAACCATGAGGAAGCAGGATACAGATGGAAAACCCAGGCTAACCACAAGAATCCTCCACAAAGCCGAGGAACATTCTGCACAAGCAATAACTAGCTTTGGTATACCCTGGAACTTCCTAATTTGGGAGTTTAGAGGACAATTCCATTGAATACATTACAAATGAAGATTGTATTCTAGAACTACATCCAGTCTTCTTTAACTATTTAATGCACCTCCTGAGACCCTAGATGGGGCAGTTTTCTCTAATCATATGTAAACCGTAAGACCACAGAAAAGTGTTGTTCATAACTAAGAATATCTACAACAATGTAATATGATCAGGTGACAGAGAAGTTGCTCAGAAAGAGCAAGAAGTTTCCTTTTTTTCTTTTTTTTTAATTTAAGCTTTTTTATTTAAACATATAATGTAACCC
>ML101901.1:13365-45871 GCA_003697995.1 Taxidea taxus jeffersonii
CCTCTCCCTCTGCCTGTTGCTACCCCTGCTTGTACTCTCCCTCTTTCTGTCAAATAAATAAATAAAATTTTAAAAATAAATAAATAAAGTTACTTTCACATATTGTGCTATAATATATTGAAGAACCTCAATGGTGGTAATTTTGGTCATTTGAGGTTACATATGATTTTTAGAAGTAAAACATCTTTCAGTATCAGCCTAGTAAACTAGTTAAATATTAAGCTGAATAAACAGTTTTGGGACAGAGGCTAACTTCTATCTGGCATAAAAATGATGGCACTCATTTTTATCCTTTGGTGCTAAAGTCAGTTCCCAAAGGTGTTTAAGGTATTTGAATAATCACATTATCATTTGGAAAAAAAGGAATAAACCTGCCTGGACAATTACTTTGAAGGAGAACACTTATGTAGGTATGGGTTTTGGGTTTGTTCATTAAAAGATGCCATTTTCATGTTATTGTTGCTCTGCCCCATACAAATTAACATTTACATTTTATATTTTGTGGTTTCAGTCTAAGGTAACTTACATATGAAGAATAAAAATTTTTTAAATCAACTGTTTGATTCATTAAAACATTATCAGGCCTGTCTGCCTTTATAACATTATTAGAACATGTGCAAAGCAGTAATTCTCAACATAGCAAGAATCTGGATAAATGTCCTCTCTAGTTCCCAACTTTTTTTTTTTTTAAGATTTTATTTATTTATTTGACAGACAGAGAGAATGAGAGAGGGAACACAAGCAGGTGGAGTGGAAGAGGGAAGAAACAGACTTCCAGCAGAGCAGGGAGCCTGATGCAGGGCTAGATCCCAGGATCCTGGGATCATGACCTGAGCCAAAGGCAGATGCTTAACAACTGAGCCACTCATGTGCCCCTCTAGTTCCCAAGTTTTGTCCAAATTTTGTCCCTGTTGTGGTCAGACCATTTTCACCTCCAACCATTAAACATTCAAGTTGTTCAACTAACTCTTTTCTTTAAATTTCATGAACAACAAAGAGAGAATAAACTGATTAGAAGTTTCACGTGTCTTTTTATATCCTTAGTGATTATAATTACCATTATGAAATCTACAATTCATATTATGATATAATATACTTCTAAATTATATATCCCTGGGAGTTCACAATGAGGAGATGAATCTGCTCTCAGTGCGCTGACCAACCCCCGTTTCCAGAACTGAAAGACTCAACTATTACTGCCATGTAAGCCTGAATGAATAGCAAGTGGGAGCAGCCCAAGGCCAACAGATCAGGGGAGCTGAAAATTCACAAGAGAGCAATTCATGTAAGGGGCAAAATGAGACAAGCTGAATAGAAAAGTGAAGGAAGGCAAGAGGAGAGTTAATAGAGGGAAAAGGAGAGATTTTATGAGGTCAAAGAAGAGGAGTTCTAGGGATAACAGAGTAATTCAAAATCTAATTGCTTTCCAACAGTTTGGACCTTACAGAAACATGTGAGAAAATATAGGAACAAGTATTTGTAGAGCCCTCCCTGAATTCAATTAATTCAGTCAGAACCCAGCTAATTTACTTAAAGACTGAAGTTTGACAAATTAAAGGCCAAGGTGTTTGAAGCCTGGGAATAAATTCACTGCCCCCTAAACATTTCAATATAAAGTAAGTAGATTAATTGAATGCCCTTTATCAGTCATTTCCTATTAGATTAGTAGAAAGGAGTAAGTAATGCCATCACTTATGTAGGTTATAACCTCCGGAATGGTAATCATCTAAATAAGAACCTTAGTAAACACTGAAAGGAAGAGATCTAAGTAAATTTCAAAGTAGAACTTGGTACGGATCTAAGAAATCTTATCATATACTGGCATGACAAAAAGTGGTCCTTTAGAACATATTTATTTCATTTTATTATAATCATATGTGGCATATCTAAATCATGGGAGGATATAGTGAATATAAATACACAGCTAATAATGGCCTTTCAAACAAGAAGAAAGCAATTTCTTTTCCTATAACTCAATCTGGTGTTTAATTATTATCCAAAACAGCAAAAAAAAAAAAATTACTTGGGGAGTGGCTTATAAGCATGATTCTTCTAAAAATATTTTTTTTTCCTAAAAATTTCTAGGCACCACATTAACATATGAAATATTTGTTAATGTTCTGGAAAGGTGCCAGCAAAGAGTAGCTCAAAGCATGTATCTCACCTCTCAGTATAGCTTTGGTCCACTTTCCTGAATCAATTCCACAAAACAAGTAGAAAAGATAGACAATTATTGTTTTTGCCTTACCTGTTTAAAAGAAAATCGCATTAGTTTGGATTTGGTTCAGGTGTGAACCAAGATGAACTTCACTCAAAGCAAAAGCTTTCTGGTGATAACACCATCTGGGATAAGATCATCACTATACGCACACACACATACACACACACACGCACACATTCTATAAGCTTCTAAAGCAGGATGAAGCCTCTGTACAATGTTTTCCTGCCTTGTGAACCTGACTCTTCCGTAAAAAGCTAGGAATAACTATAACTACTAATATCTTTATAAACAGAAGAGGCACTTATCTATTCCAGGTAGCTAAAGTACACTCTTTTATTTTTAAGGGAGTAAAGTGATTTATAGGTATTCTAAACTCTGATTCCATTAACTACTTCCCTAATGTTCAAGGTCTCATTATTTCAGCTTTTAATAGATCTGATATTATGAATCTCAGATTATTTTTCTGAAACCTTGCAAAATTTTAGATTTATTTAGGTTTAAAAACTTCATTATTTGAAATGCTGATTTTTTTTCTAACAGTACTGTCTGTCATAGTATAAAAATATTAATAAAATATTTTCTGGGAATTTGTCTATTAAGTATATCCTATGTGCAAAGTCCTTTTATAAGCACCGTGAAGCATGCTAAGGTGCTGAATGATCTCCACTCATTCTACTTAGCTCCTGTTAAGGTAAAGTATGAGTAATGAAATAATCAATATTTAAATGCTTTATAGTTTATAAAAATCTACAAAAAGGGAATTGGTATTTATTGTTAAATATGAATCTATACAGAGGCATAAATGAATAGATATAAGATCTTAATCAATTATGATATAATGTTAATATGGCCATTCCCATCAAAATGATCTATAAATTTAATGCAATTTTAAAGCATCTACAAGGTTTTCTGAAGTAACTGATAAATTTTATATACAATTTATATAAAAATACAAGATAACAAATAGAATACATTTAGAAGAACTATATTACCTAAATTCAAGCTTTATTATAAAGTTAAGTCTATCAAGACACCCTGGTGTTGGTGTAAAGACTGAGAAACAGATTAAAGACATAGAATAGATACAACCAAGGCAATCAGGATATAACAAGACATTACAATGGAGAATGCAGTCTTCCCAACAAACGAAATAACTGAATTTCCCTATGGAAAAAATAAACCTCAACTTGTACCTAATGATACATATAAAAATTAATTCAAGAAGGATCATAAACTCATATGTAAAAAACAGAAATGTAAGATTTCTACAGGAAAAACTAAGACAATATATTTGTGACATTGGGTTAGGTAAAGACATTTTAGGACATCAAAAGCACTCTAAAGGAAAGATACCAATAAAATTCATGTCATTAAAATTAGAAAGTACTGGGGCGCCTGGGTGGCTCAGTGGGTTAAAGCCTCTGCCTTCGGCTCAGGTCATGATCCCAGGGTCCTGGGATCGAGCCCCATATCGGGCTCTCTGCTTGCTGGGGAGCCTGCTTCCTCCTCTATCTCTCTGCCTGCCTCTCTGCCTACTCTTGATCTTTGTCTGTCAAATAAATAAAATCTTTAAAAAAAAAATTAGAAAGTACTACATCAATAGACACCATTAAGAAACTGAGTACCAAGCCATGGATTAGGAAATATATTTTCAATATACATCTGGCAAAATACACATATCCAGGATATATATGGCACCCCCATAAATCAAACTTAAAATACGCAAAAAGTAAAAAAGAGATACTTGTGAAAGATTGGACACTTCACAAAAGAAAATATATAAATGGCCAATAAACTCTACAATAGTATCTTTAATATACTTAGTCATTAGAAAACACATGTTAAAAATACAGTGAAATACTATTTCATGTCAACCAAAATAGCTACAGTCAAAAGACTTATAGTGACAGATTTGGAGTGAGGATATGGAACAACTGAGCCTTTCAACAGCTGCTGGGAGAATAAAATTATACAGTCACTTTGGAGATGTGCTGAATAGTTTTCAAGTTAACATATATCCACCTATGACTCAGCAATTCTGTTCCCAGGTATTTCACTCAAGAGAAATGAATTATGTCAATTTAGAAAAAAAATCTGTAAGAATTTTCAGATTATCTTTATTCATTATAAAAGCTAAAAACTGGAAACAACTCAATTTTCCACCAACTACAGAGCAGATGAACCAACTATGGTATATCTGTATGAAATAGTATTCAGGAATAAAAAGAAATGGACTCTTGGTATGTGCAATAACAAGGATAAATATCAAACCCATTATGTTGAATGAATGATGCCACACTCAAGTCACACACACACACACACACACACACACATACACACAATCATAACAATGGTATAAAGTCCAAAAATAGACAAAATTAATCCGTAATGATAGAAATCAAAAACACAGATGATGGAGAGAGGAGGGTTAAGGATGGGATTTGACTGGAAACAAAATGAAAGAATATTTAGGATTGTGGAAATGTTCTATATCATGTTTTAGGTAAATCATTACCTACATTACCTAGGTAAACCATTATTTACCTAAATCATTACTTACCCATTAGATGGGTACACACAATTTTGAAAACTCATTTAACTACATAGACACTTAAGACTGTGTTGTTTGCTTGCATCTCAATAATGCCTCTAAAAATTTATAGCACCATTTTGTCACTGCAGATATATCAAAGATTTTCGCAAACCAAAAGAAGCAACACTGACCATTCCAATGTAGTAGTCTAATAAGCTAAATTGAAAGCCATTAATATTGTGGTTACACAAATGTTAACTGTATACTCTCTCACAGCTGCAGTCTGAGTAACAGCATCCTATAATAACAAGCTTATGAAGAAACTTAACAAATGAACTAAAAGTAGAATACATACAAACCAACTTCCCAAATGAGCGGTGATGCCAAACCGCTCATTTGGTTTTAATTATAAATATGTATTAAGTTTTAATTATAAATATAGTTTTAATTATAAATATGTATTAAGAGGTCTTCTAAAGTGATTTCCACTTTAATTTCTGGTTATCAGCTTTAAAAGCACATAACAGTAATATCTTTTTACTTTACTATATTCCTTTATTATTATTCTAACAAAAAAAACAACAACACTGCTTAGGTTCCTGGAGTACAACCAAATTATTCATCAACTCATTTTGCTTTAATTTCCATTGGCAAGAGTCAGAGAACCACTGAATCAACTGAAAGAGCTGTAAATTGTTGAATTGTATCTTCCTCATACTCAATGTCTTCCTATGACCTCTTGAATTAAACACACACACACACACACACACACACACACACATACACACACAACACAAAAAACCCAAAAAACAAAAACAAAAATTAAAAAAAAAAACAACTGTTGGTCCAGTCTACACTAGCCTAAATATAACTTTGTCCTATTAAATGTTATAGAGTGATGGTTTATATTCCTTCTATTGCCAAATGATCTAAATATTTTTTTCCTATAATGCAGTTATATATGAAAATGGTTACTTTCAGGAGGACATACTGACATAAATGAGCCTAAGAATTCACAGTTAAAGTTTGTATGCTCCAATTGCTTGGGCTTAGATTCTAGGCTTTGCTCATAGTAATTGCCTTCACAAACAATTAATCCTGGAAGAGTTTTTCATGACTCTTATTATCCCAAAGACAATTGACTTAATTTATAACATATTCTCAATTAAAATTAAATCAGCAACCTGAAACCTCCAACCCTAGATTAGTTTACTATGCAGCTGTTATCAGTAATAACATTTTAAATATTTCAAGGTACCCTTAAATTATGAGGAGCACAGAGCAAAATAAATAACCTCTCTAGAAGTAATCAAGAAATGTTACTTCATATTGATCTATGCCACTTCCCTAAGAATATACAGAAATTATTTTTATCAGTAATTCTGCCTATATTTTTGTTTTCCTATTTCTGACTTTCAAATGCATTTTACTTTTGAAGCAATCACCATATGAATTCTATTACTATATAAAGATGTCATTTAATTTAGATATTTATTCTTCTGACTTATTTAAAAACTGTTCTTTATAATAAAGAATTATACATTTACATAAACACACATATTTACATCTATTGGGGGAGGGGGAATCCCAATAACAAAATGGCACTTTGGTGTTGGAATCTAAGCTCATTCTTACACTGAGGGTATCATCAAGGAACTACTAATCCAAAGATAAGTTATGACCCATATATAATTTTGAAATTGAGCTCTTTTAGAAACAAAATAAAGTATGTTTCTCTAGCATCAATTCTATAATACTAAAATATTTTAAATAGTATCACTGCTACTATATTTAAGGAAATTTGTATTAATTTCATTTTTGTGGACTGGCATTAGGCCCAGAAGAAGTTGAAATCTGGGTTGTGAAGGAACATAGCAGGAGAGAAGATGACCCTGATTCCTTTGGAGGTGGCAATTTTCTCAGGTGGGTGAGGGAATGATTTAATTTCTTAACTTTGTACATTCTCATGAACAAAAAAGAATTTTCTAAGCCAGCCACTCTAGGTCTCAACTTAGGGTTGAAATCATGGACAAGTGAAATCATGGACATGTGGAGACATTAGATATGAATGGGCCCATTGTAACAACTTAAGAGCTAATCTAGCATCTCATCACCACCAATTAAGTTCTCACAATACAGAGATGACCTACATATCAGATTTGTCATCATTTCTTAGTGTCCCTATGTTCCTTTTCCAAACAGGTATAATAAAAAGTTTTCATAACATCTGGACATGTTCAGTAAAAAAAATGAGAATACCAATACTAACTGATTCTGTAAAGGCATAGAAAACAAAGCAGGAAAAACACCAAAACAGATGATTTATAAGACCATTTTCAAGTTCCAAAATCATTCCCTGTATATTGCTTCATTTTCATTTTGATCATAAGGAAAATAGGGTTCAGGGATTGGAGTTTGCTCAGAGTCACAAGGCAAGTACTTGGTAGAGACAGGATTAAGTCTTTCAAAACCTAACCTAGTCCACACTGCTTTACAAAGGAAGAGTTATACAAACCTGTACCTATGTGAGATTGTGTATGTAAACAAAAGTAAGATTCTGGATCTATGAAGTTCACGCTCTGGTATTTTGCCCATTAAATATGTTAGATTTATGGCAAAAGGGACTTAGTATTTACAATTAAGAATGCTAATCATCTGACCTTAAAATAGGGAGACAATCCTGAATCTGCACATTGTAATTCTTCCTTTATGAAGACACTCATATAATATTCAAAAGAATGTTTTAAATTGTGACTTGATTTGGGAATAATCCATACATAATGTATTTCCTCAATAAATTTCAAGTTTTAACCACATAAATTTCATGTGGAATCCTGCTTGCTTTGGCAATCAGCTAATTTTATTCATAAATGTGTTACTTTAGACATCAGTACAAATTGACTTAACAGTCCTCTATCCTGAATCACTAACGTCTATTTCTTAATTCATCTGAACCACCTAATTCATTCTGTAGGAAAGCACGTAGCTTTTTTCTTTATTAATCCTTAAAACATGCTTGTATATATTTTACATTTAACCTAAATGTCTTAAAGGAAAGTTTTCTTTTCCCCTGAAGTGGGGGGTGGTAGTAAAAGTCAATTCTTTAAAATGAAAATAGAATTCCTTTATTTAAAACCTTTAGGCCAACATAAACTTAATTTTTATCCATTTTTGACATAAAATATTAAAATAAACTTGAACTGCTGAAAGGCAAGACATAGTGAGGCGTTTTCTGAATACTAAGTACTGACCAAGGAGACCATGAGTCATGAATAAGTAGATTACAAAAAACTTTCATGCTGTCAACTGCCTTATATACCATATTTACAATTGAGACCTCTAGAGCAAAATGTGAAATAAAAATAACCTAAAATATTTTAGAAGTTTCAATTATAGGTTGTAAATCAGGACACAACCTAGAGTCTATATTCATAGCAGAGAGTGAGTGCCAATAAGCAGGACGAATATAAAGGAAGCAAAGACCTCCTGGTGGGTCAGGTGACACTGAAGGATAGTCTACTGCAGACAATACTATAGACTATTTATATCACCCCAAATCCATATGTTGGAATCTAATCCCCAAAGTGATGGTATTTGGTGGTGGGCCCTTTGGAGGTGATTAAGGCATAAGGGTAGAGACCTCATGAGTAAGATTAGTGCCTTCACTGAAAAAAAGCCTCAGAGCCCTCCCTGGCCCTGTAGAGCATGTAAGGACACAATGAAAAGATGGCTGCCTATGAACCAGGAGGAAGGTTCTCACCAGACATGGAATCCGCTACACACTGTTTTTGGACTTCCCAGCCTCCAGTACTGTGAGAAATTAATTTGTTTCTTGTAATCCACCCAGTCTATGGTATTTTTGTTATAGTAGCCATAATAGAATAAGAAGAGTAATGTGCTCCCAAAATCAATTGTTTAAAACCAGAAACATAACCAAAATATATTTAACATAAACTGAAAAATTGCTAAGCTCTGTTGACTGGCCAGTTTGTCAAATCAATCCAGGTTCCCATTCCTTCTTTAGACCATTCTTCTTTGACACCACAGGCTGTCTCAGGGTAATTGTCCCCTTTACAATAATGGCCACAATAACAATTAAGAAAATAAAAAATCCCCAATATTTATTGAGAGTTTTTATCCTGCCAGGATCTATAATCATATTACATGAGTTATATCTCTTAATCATTCCAATGACCCTATTAGATTGATTCTGCTTTATCCATACCCTACAGATGAGGAAATAGTTTAGGGATGTAAACTGTAAAAGGCTTCAGAATTAGTAAATGGTTTATCCAAGCTCCAACTCCCAGTCTGATTACATTCTCCTATCACATTGTGTTAGTATACCTACAAATTGTATCTGAGTTCAAAGATTGAAGTCTTCTTCATAGAAGTAAAACATAAAATAATAATTGGAAGAGAAAAATGACTGGCACTAGATTCACTTATCACTTACTTTTCATCATAACTTGAGCCAAGCACTGTGCTACAAAACGGGAGCTAGGACACCATTGTCATCATTGTCATCATGATCATCATCTCCATCATGGGCCAAAGACATTGTTCTAAGCGCTTGTATTAGATTCTGACATTAACTTTAGCAGTCAGGCTCTATTATTGGCGGCTCCATTTTATTTATTATGTTTTTGAAAACCAAGGTTAGTCAACTGTTGAAGTTAAAATTCCTGACTCCTGAGCCTGGAAGCTTTATCTTGTTTAATGTTTATATTTTTTTACTTTGTAATTATCACATTGCATACACATTACTATGCTCTGTTTTGCATAAATTACTTCACAAACATTTTAATAGTATATATATACTAGTAAAATATAAAATATTCTTAAATTGTACTGTTGTGTCAGAAACGATAAATTGTCAAAAATGGAAAAGGGATGGATAACAAGTAAGTGCTCTATTCATTATGGAAGACCCAGAAATAGTATTTACAAAAGTACCCAACAAGCAGGGATTCCTAGCTGGCTCAATCAGTTAAAGCATCCAACTCTTGATTTGGGCTAAGGTCATGATCTCAGGGTTATAGGATTGAGCCCTGCGTTGGGCTCTGGCTGAGCATGGAGCCTCGTTAAGATTCTCTCTCTCCCTCTTCCCCACCCTACCTTCCACTAAAAAAATAAAAAAGGTCCAACAAAGAGATCAGATTGCTTGGTAGACGAATTATTTGAAAACTCTAAGAAACAGAAAACTCTTGTAGTACTTAAAATGCTCCAAGGAAGAGAAATTTCCCAATTAATTCTACAATTATAGCCTTTCCCTAGTACCAAGCTTGATAAAAATTGCTCAAATTATCATTTATAAAAACAAATGCCAACATCCCAAGTAAAATATTAGTAAACCATATTTTGATATATTTCTAATTATGCACACTTACTACTAACTAAAATTCATAATTCATAATTAATTTGGTAAATTGAAATTGAAAATACTGTCCCAATAATAGGGAAGCAGCCCAGTAAGTCTCTAAACTGCCACAAATTATCATAGAATCTAGTATATAATGTGTGCTTCATTTTCTAACAGTTTTTGTAAGTTGTGTTGGGACATAAAGCTAATCATTTGGTAGAAAAAGCAAAGGTGATTCTTATGTACTTAAATATGATGCCAGTAGCAGAAGTCATAAAGGAAAATATGGATATATTTTACAAAATAAACTTAACTGTTACATAAAGCCTAGTAAATACAGAGGCAAATAAAACTTGAGGCAACATGCTTGTAGTATATCTCAGTTAATACTTTTGAAAACTGAGGCTTGACCTGAGCTTCCTACATAAAAGTGAAATCCACTACTGAAATCCCTACCTCCTTCTTTTAACCTGCTAGACAATTTTCTTCATTTATTCTTTGATTCCCTTCATTTGACTCATTAGAATTTAACTTGTATGAGAGCAAGGACTGTCATCTGTTTTGTTCACTCTTGTAATTCTATCACCTAGAACAGCTCTTCGCCCTATCTCTGCTCTATAAAAGGTTGTTGAATATATAAATTATAAGACTATGTGGCATGATCAATTTTATGGTTAAAAATATAACTAAGTCTCTAAATATAGAGACCAAATGATTCCATTGTAGCTCTTCTTCAATAAATGTATACATAAGTTCAAAAATAATTAAAACTTTAAAGTAGGGATGAGGAATTAATTGCCCGTCAAAAAAACCTGCCAAATATTCTCTTATCACATAAAAGAAAGCAAAGCATTAGATTTTACAATGTTTACTCTACACACAGATTTTACAATGTTTACTCTACACACTCCTTTGAAATCCTATACCTTCTTCAGAAAGACACGTTTTCGGAGCTTTCTGACTCTCAGTAGAAACCACAATTACTGAGGTCACAAGCATACAAATAGCTGTAGAACCACTGAGGCATTTAAGAAAGGTAGAAGTATAGTTGCCCAAAGGGGATTAAACAGCAGTTAGCCATGACATAAAGATTGTCATTACACAAAAAATCCTCTAAACTGAGCTGTTTCTGAGACTCTCGGCTCCTGGGTAGACACAGCTCCCCGGCACTGTCTTTTCCCCTCTGCCAAGTACATCTGGGTTTAGCAGGTGTGATTGCATGGCAGGAGGAGGGAAAGAAGTTATGGCTGAAGGAAAGTTATTGCTAGTGGAGCTTATGGGAAGGATTCCTCAGGCACTAGGACACTTCGAAGATCAAAAGGCTATACCTGCAGCTCCTCCATCTGACAATTAAAACCACCACCAAGTGCTTTGATTCTGTTGCACATACTTTTCTTGTCAACCCTTTGTAATAAAATGGCAAGCAAAAGCTTACTGTTGATTGTCCATATACGATTACAACTATTTTATTGCAATTTGATAATTTAAGGTAAAATCCAAGTTTTGCTCTTAAAGTGTTTATAAATTAGACAGCTATGGAAACAAGTAGGTCATTTATTTAGTCTGCTCTTAGAGTTTGCCACTACTAACGTATTTATTGCTTTCTCAAAGTGTATCACTTGTGACATAAATCACTGGTCAATGCATCAGCGCTTCAAGCAAATAAGAATTTATTAAATGAGCTAATGGGTCTATCTAAGGAACACATTTTTTTTTTTAACCAGAGAGAGATTTATACACCAACAGAGTTGTTTTTAATTATTCATGTTTTTCATTCATCCATGCATGCGTAAGTTCAGCCAACAAACACTGAGTGCCTACTATATATGAGGCACCGTATCTAGAGCTGGATATACACATTAGGGAACAAAGTATATGTTTTTCCTGCCTACATGGAGCTTACAATACATTTGGGAACAAGAAATTAAATAAATAAGCTAATAAGTAATTTTATCACTATGATTTTTGAAAAGTGCCATAATTTAAAAAATTAGTGATAGAGAATGACAGGGGTATACTGTGTGTATATGTGTATGTGTTGGAACATTGGTAACATGGAGAAGATGATCAGAGAGATTATCTGAAGTTGTGCAGTTTAAACTGAGGGATGAGATGGGAGCAGAAAACGTGTCCTTCATTTAGAAGGAGACAGAGAGAAATAAATACATAAACAGAAAAAATACAGAAATACAGATAGATGGTAGCTTCAAGAAGATAATGAATATTTTACAGACCCAAAAGGAAATAAATATGAAAAAAAACAAAAGCAAAGGATGGGAATTTGTATTTAAAATTTAACAGATATGTACATGATACAAAAATAGCAAGAGCATAATAATATAATTTGTAGGAAATTAAGTAACGTTATTCTGTGGTTCTATGGGCAGACACTATACCATGTAATAGTAATAAGCATACTAAATACAAAATGAAAAAAAAAAAGTAAAATTCCATTGAGGGCAAAAGCAGAACAAAATTATGAAAAAAAAATGGCATACATAAGTATTATTTGGAAAAGTGGTCTGGTAAGAAAAATAACTAGCAAAATAATAGACTAAAATAAGAATGTATTTGCGAAAATAAATAATAAAAAATAATAAAATTAAGAATGTATTTGCAAAATTAAAAAGGACAGACTAATATGTGTGTGGCATTATTTTAGGAATGCATATCCCAGGAATTCTCTTTGGGGATTTGGCAAGCCTGTTGAATAAATATGTAGGCTACTTGGACAGATTCCAAATGAAACTAATGAAATGATGAAAAGAATGGCTTACAAGGACAGATTAAAGAAAGAAATATGTATAACTTTAACATGTCAGAAACTAAAGAAGAAACATTATGGTTTGCAAATATTTGAAACATGCAAATTTGAGGAAAGAGAATTCTTTCTGTACAAGGTTGCACAATTTTAAGTATGTTGAAAAGGCAAAAGAAATATTCCTCAAGTAATAGTGTTGTTTCCCAATTAGAACCATTTGGACAAATGATCCAAGTTAAGCAAGGATTAAGACCACCAAGCAGGCAGACATCCCCAGTAATCTAAACTATGCTGACCTCAAAATACATAGAGGCCCATCTGAATAGGATGAAATAGGTCAGGGCAAAACTGCAAAATCTTCCTACTCCACAGATATGCTTTAAATTTAGAAAGGATCTTTCCTTGGATTTGGGCTTTTCTCTGTAATTGTGCTGTAATGAAGTGAGTCCTGGACTTGGATCTGTAAGGCTTAGTTTGAGTACTGACCACCTACCTCTTCTCATCTATATCCTCATCTGCCAATGAGGATAATGATAACTTCCCTAGATGGCTATGAGGTTTAAAAGAGCTGTTACATAGGAAAACATATTTTATGTGCTTAAAAGCACTGCTCCTAGTGAGATATATCAATTATTATAATAAGCTCAACATGTCAAAAGCTGTAGGATGAGGACTGTCTAAGAGCATGAGGCTTAGGACTAGCAATTGCTACCAGTCTTCCTGCCCTAAAAGGAATCAGCTCTCCTCTGAGTCACTGCCCTCTTAGCTGGATACTCTTTTCTCTTTCAAAGCTGCTAGACCTGAGATACAGCATTAGTCTTTCCTAGTCCTCAAAGCAACTTCCTGGACATTCTTTCTCCTTCTCAAAAACAAAAACAAAAACCCCCCACCTAGTTTTAATTTCAGGCAATAGATCTCTATTCCCCAATACTACCCCCTTATTGTAGTTATCTCCTGATCTCTGCACTATATGCCTTCATTCCTTGAAGATTTCTGTTCCTGGTTCATGGTCATTCTCTCCAACATTTCTTCTTGTATAACTTTTTGGGATTTCGATACTCATATAAATAATTTTTACAACATTCCTTTCCTCTGTTCTTTTAATGATCTTGTCTTCTATCCTCCTTCACCATAATCCCTATGGTTATGTTCCAAAATTTACAATTATCAATAGCTGTAATTTCCATATAATTTCTGCAGTGCCCCATAATACCTCTCATAAAATCACTTTCTATCTTTCTTGCTCATTCCTTTTAGGACCCCCAATTCAACCTTTCAGCTCCACCAGGACTTCCAGTGGGGCCATACTACCTTTCTGACAGCACTCCGATTTTCTCGGTTGCAGGGATAGGAATGGAGACTTTGAAAACTACCTTAGTCTGGGACTAATGAATCGAAAATGGTATAAAGCATCTGGGCTGAGAAATTCATAAATAGTTGAATACCTCTGAAAATGGAAAACCACAAAGACTAGGTTGGGAAAGAAGAGAGATAAGTAGGACTAAAAATTAGAGCAGTGGCAAGGTGAGTTTGTGGGAATGAAAGGCAAAGAGAGGCAGAAAGATGATAATTCTGGTAAGAGAAGGTCTGAGAAATGTAAACTACTCTTTGTTGAGCCAATCATGTGATGATAAGGTCTACTGAAGAGCATTACTAATAGGTTCCTAAAAATGGAGATGGGAATCATGAGTGTTAGGAACTTCCAAGAAGTTCAATACCAGAATGTTAAAAGGGTCACAAGCTCACACATGAAAGATTTGTAAGTGGATAAACGTGAGAGAAGAAAGTTCTGAAACCATTGAGAAAGTTTAGGATGTCATTATGGCTGGTAAATAACAGACTCCCAAGAAGAAAGGAGGTGTTATAGGCTGATGGCAAGAAAGTGTTCATGTGGGAATGAGAGGCAGTTTGGAATAGTTTTTGAAAAAGCAATCATATACCAACTTCCCCTTCTCATCTTATGAGTCCAAGAACTGAGAAAAAAGTATAACTGTAATTACCACAAGTAAAGCAGTATAGCAGAAAAGAGGAAAAAGTATGTTGGAACTACAATGTGTGGAGTCAAGTTCAAACTCATTGGTTGCTTGAACTACAGACCATGTGACTTTCTGAACCTCAGTTTCCTTATCTGATAAAAGAAATTTAGAATGCCTTCTCTGCTTATGGTCCATAGAATGGAAATGGAAAATGCTTAAGAAATTTTCCCTATTATTTTATTATTATTACTCTAGGAGAATAAATGTAATAACGCAGAGGTCTATTTATAGTATTAAACATTGTACAGATGTACAGTGTTATTAATAAGATGATCTCATATTAGATGGTATAACTTTCATCATTTTGTAGAATGTTGAAAATTATCCAATACTAGTTAAAAAAAAGAAACCATCATTTGGTTAAATAATTGTTAAGAAAAAACAGGAAATATAATTTTCTAGCTGATGAGGTTTGAGACCATTTGGGGCTTTTGTTTGGCTAAAATTTCTTAATGGGTTTACATAGAAATAAAATTAAATGAGGGTAGGATGTAAGGCAAATTAAATACCTTTATTAAGCTAACAGAAATAAAAACCTTGTTAATCTTCAAAATCACTTTGTCCTATATTATATATCTGAAAATTACAAAGAAAACATGCTCTCACACATCATATTGAGTAACAATGAAACAATGCAGAGGAGCAGTGGAATCCTAGAAAACCAAAGGGAAAAAAAATTATAAAAATCATGTTGCAATAAACTGAATGACAAAATTGTGAAGAAAATGAATTTTGAATCATTTCCTAATTTTTCCTCTTCTTTTCCCTCCCTTTGCTGTTCTTTCTGGTGATGCATGATTCTGAAAGACACATTAACTCTTTCTAACCAAAGAGAGCATACACCAACCTTTATTTCTGAATGTGATATTTTACCAACGAAAATTAGAAATTAAAATTAGAAAAATTTAAAAATATTGTCCCAAGAGAATAAATTTATCCTTTCCAAAATATCTACCAGTTAAATAGTAAGAGATATGAAGTGTGTGTTTCATAAATAAGAAGATCATCAAAGAAACTATCCCCAGGACACACAGGCTGTGTCACTCATTGACACAGCATGCTTTAGTAGTTAAGAAAGCAGGCTTGAGATTTAACCTGGATTTTAACAAGCTATTTGGTAACTGTGTGATCTTGGGAAATGATTTAACCTCTGTTTCTGTTTTCTTATTCCTATGTAAATAATAACAGTACCTGGGGCCCCACAGACTTAGAAGAATCACAGTGGTACTTAGAACAGTGGAACACATTGCATGAACTCAATAAATACTAGACCTTTTAACTGTACTTGAGAGAAATCAAAGCGAATGCCCTTGTTAACTTGTCTAAAAAGGTGCTTAAACTGACTGGTGTCAGTCCCCAAGTAAAGAGGAGAACGGAAAAAACAAACTGATGCCTGAAAAATTACTGCTTCTGGGTCAAAATTATAGTCAGTTGGAAATCAGTCAGAATCCTGTATTTAAGTATACAGGGTTAGAGGTAGTTTTTCTTTCTTTCTTTTTTTTGAAGATTTTATTTATTTATTTGACAGACAGAGATCACAAGTAGGCAGAGAAAGGGGGGAAGCAGGCTCCCTGCCGACTGGAGAGCTGGATGTGGGGCTCAATCCCAGGACCCCGGGATTATGACCTGAGCCGAAGACAGAGGCTTTAACCCACTGAGCTACCCAGGCGCCCCTGGAGGTAGTTTTTCTTTTAACTGAGATGCAAAAAACCATAGAAAGCCCTTTACATAATGCCTGTATGTTAATATTATATTTTTAACAATGTTTTTACAGGAGCATTGGCATTTTTTTTTAAAGATTTTGTTTATTTATTTGAGAGGCAGAGAGAGAGAGAGCATGAATTGGAGAGAGGGTCAAAGGGAGAAATAGACTCCCTGCTAAGCAGGGAGCCTGATGTGGGACTTGATCTGGGACTCCTGGGTCCCAGGCACCCGGCAAGTATTTTCAAAGTATGCTCATTCTACAACACAGATTGTAAAACCAAACAAAACCAAACAAAACCAAAAACGGTTAAAGAAGAAACAAAGCTTTTAAAGTCTCTGAAACTTTTTTTTTTAAAGATTTTATTTATTTATTTGACAGAGATCACAAGTAGACAGGCAGGCAGAGAGAGAGGAAGGGAAGCAGGCTTCCCGCTGAGCAGAGAGCCCGATGTGGGGCTCGATCCCAGGACCCTGAGACCATGACCTGAGCCGAAGGCAGAGGCTCAACCCACTGAGCCACCCAGGTGCCCCTCTGAAACTTTTTTAAAAAAGATTTTATTTATTTTATCTGACAGAGAAAGAGAGGTTGAGGGAGAAGCAGACTCCCCATTGAGGAAAGAGCCCATGTGGGGTTTGATCTTTGGACCCTGGAATCATGACCTGAGCCTAAGGTAAATCCTTAACCCACTGAACCACCCAGGCATCCCTGAAACTACTTTCAGGCAGGCAGAGGAGGGCGGGGAAGCAGGCTCCCCGCTGAGCAGAGAACCCGATGTGGGACTCGATCCCAGGACCCTGAGATCATGACCTGAGCCCAAGGCAGAGGCTTTAACCCACGGAGCCACCCAGGCACCCCTGTGGGGCTCCTTCTTGAGGAACACTGATGAGGCAGCATAGCTCCATTCATTTGAATGTATACTGACTGTGTACTTGGGGTTTTGTTGTTGTTTAGTTGGATTGTTTCTTTTGCCTAGCACCCTTGTAAGCCCTGTCTCTATAGGAAGCCCAAAATGTGACACAAGAACTTGCGGTATAAATGCTAAAACATTTTGGATGGTAATTTGCTTATTGTTTGTCCATAGCTAATATTTCAAAAGTTAGTGTTTACAAAATTAAACTATTCCAAGGGAAAAAAAGATGATAAACAAAGCAAAATGAGATTTCAATTAGTATTTGACGAGAAAAATGAGGGGAGAAGGGCATGAAAGATGTGAGCATGGATGGAAGATTGATGCTTAGAGATGGCAGACATTACTGGGAGGGAGTCATCAACTTATTTCAAATAAAAATATTCTCCAGTGTTCTCATTTGACTCTTCCACTCTTTCCTGTTCAAGAGTCATGAGCCCATTTTACTATGGTTGTCTTCACATAATCTTTGGCATCAGTAAAATGTAAATGGTCATCCTGGCCTCAGTACAGCAAGAAAAGCCTTAAGAGGATTATTCTGCATTCCCCAAATTAAAAACTTTATCAAACAGCAAGCATAAACCTTAAAGAATACATGATGGCCTAACCCCATTGATAGATTAGTTTTAAATCAACACAATGTCATCTAGCATGAGATTAAAACCCTTGCCTTCCCATTTATGGGCTGTTATACTACATTAAATTACTCTTAATCAGTCTGATCCAGACCTGCTTTAGAAAAGAGAAAAAGCAAAGCTAAGATATAGACTCAATCTTCTTTCTCCATAGTAACAATCACATTCCAAAGTATTTTAGTACTTGGAAAAAGCCTTTACTTCAATTCTTGTACTTAAATCCTCCATTCTGCTTCATGCACTATTAAATCTCTTGCTGAACAAATCCTACACAGTTACTATCAGTATAATAATGCATATTTTAAAAAACAAAAGAGCAACACATTTTTCTTCTAAAATATAACCAAATAATTGCTGGGTATCTTATTTGCATTCTGTGGCCTACTTCTTTTGTACAAAATTGAGTCCTGTATTTCCTAACACTTTCATTTATTATTTTAGGGGAAAAAGAATCAATAGAAAACATATAATAGCATAGTTTCTGGAATGATGGGAAAATAGCATATTAAACAAGTAAATTCTTCAGATATCTGTCTCTTCCACCATTAAGCAGGTTTTACAAGCTTCAATATTTTTGACAAAATCTCTTCAATAATGTATGCATTTTACTGCCTTTATACCCCCAAATGCTGAACATATTGCAGTGAATCTTTGTCTAGGATGCAAGGCCAATATTGGCACCAATTATTACAATATTCTTTCTCACATGAATGCCTTTTGGCCTTTATACTTAGTCTCTTCCCTTCCATAAATGTCCCTGGTTTTCACATTGTAAGGGATTGCTGCTTTTGCATAGATTTTTCAGTCCTGTTTCAGTCTAATAGCTGCCATGGTTTTTTGCTCTGATTAAGACTGACCTATTATTACCTCATGTGACTTTCATTTCTGGATCCAGTTTATAGAAAGCCCAGGAACTTAAAAACCAAGAGACATGGACTTTTCTATATGATTTAAGTATTAACGCATTATCTGTTGTAGGTGGTCATGAGTTTTTGATGTTTTCTTCAAGTTTCTCAGCTATGTGTTACAGACAAATCAAGAGTGGGATGGATATAAATTATTGCCCAGATGATAGTTTCAGGCAGGACACTGTTATCAAATCAAGATGGAAAATCTCAAGTTGCTCCATAATTAAGATCTTAACTTATTTCCATTTCTGCTTTAAACCTCAGGATTTAGTAATAGAGGCTTCACATGCTTTCTCCTTCACACACTCACAAAAAGTAAATGGCCAATTCCACAATGTTTTGGAGATCTGCAACCTCGTAATAATGATGACAGAATTTCATAGTGGATTAGGTACCCTAGGTGCTATCCCCCAAAGAAATGTTGGTGAGGTAGGAAGAGAGGAGGAAAAAGATGAAGACTGAGAGAAATGAAAAGAGTTTTATTTTAGGAGGACTGACTCAGAAAGGATAGCAACTGGAGACAGACTGTTTGGCATGATGTCAGCAACTGTGTAAGAAATGGTGCAATGGCGAATCTGTAACCCAGTTTGAAGGGCTATATCAGCAGATGCTAGAACTAATCTGAAAGGAATGATTATCAGTTAAGAATCAATTAAAAATAAATAAATGATGTCAAGTCACTAAAAGCTATTGATAAGCAATAGGCCCATATATAAGGATTAATAACTGCTTAAAATGGATACTGACAAAACTTTGTCATATCATTTGTCTCTTTTGGTCACATGACTTATGCTAGTTAGAGACTCCAAGCTCCAGGAAACATACACTTTACCATTGTGATAGAAAAGGATAACTAGTGATCTCTCACCAGTACTATAGATGTGTACAAATGTGCAACTGAACTTAGATCCATGCAAATCAATCTAACAGAATTTTCTATTTATAAAACTTAAGAGTTGGTATGGAGAGTATGCTTAAGAGTATGCTAAACATCTCAGCAATAATTGCTTCACAGCAAGTACCTCATAGCTCTATGTGCATTTCCTTGGATGGTTCTCAAGAGACCCCTGAAAAATAATGGCTCAACCTAGACATGTGCTTGTTTGTGGCAGTTAGAGTAACTCTGTTTCCAAGTAAAAAAAAATTATGGTAAAAGCAATAGGTTCTTACAATTCACTGTCCCTCTCCATCTCAGGGGAGCACTGAAAACTAACAACATCAGTTTCATACAGAGCAGAAAGTCACTTTCCATGGATTTGCAGATTCACCTTTACTAGTTTACTTTTTATTTTTTCCAACTTTCCTTTAAAAGATCTCCATTGATAATCCTGACACCTGCTGGCAAGGGCACAGTTGATCCTTGTTGGCTTTTCCCTTCAACAACTTCCTCAAATCAAAGAATTTTTAGAGGTATCTCCAGTGACAACTAAGTAGTAATTTATTCAGTTTAAGTATATATAGTACTTAATTTCTAACATTATCAGATAACCATGAGAAAAATTCCAATACTTATTCTACTTCACATGGGCAATCATTTGACTCTTTGTATATAAACACATATTTATTTTAATTAACCCAAAGATATTACAATCATACCATGTGCTATGATTAAACAAACAAACAAAAAACATGCCAGGGGTCTTTCCTACAACACAGACAAAAACAATAATAGGAGCAGCTGGGTGACTCAGTGGGTTAAGCCTCTGCCTTTGGCTCAGGTCATGATCCCAGGGTCCTGGGATCCAGCCCTGCATTGGGCTCTCTGCTTAGCAGGGAGTCAGCTTCCCCCTCTCTCTCTGCCTGCCTCTCTGCCTACTTGTGATCTCTCTTTCTCTGTCAAATAAATAAATAAAATCTTTAAAAAAAGAGAGAATGGGGGGCACCTGGGTGGCTCAGTGGGTTAAAGCCTCTGCCTTCTGCTCAGGTCATGATCCCAGGGTCCTGGGATCAGCCCCAAATCAGGCTCTCTGCTCCACAGGGAGCCTGATTCCCTTCCTCTCTCTCTCTGCCTGCCTCTCTGCCTACTTGTGATCTCTGTCAAATAAATAAATAAAATCTTAAAAAAAAAAAGAGAGAGAGAGAGAATGGAATAATAGGAATGGCTTGGTTTTCGTTTTCTACTATTTTTTTTCATAATAATATCAGTTTATAAACTACTTAGGAAATAAACTCAACTATGTAAAAAGTAAATTGATTAGCTATGAGAAGTCATTATCATTAATTACATATTTACAAAATTTGCTGTTTGTTTTTCAGTACCTACTCATAATGATTTACTCTGTCTTGAACTGAGTTCTAAAGTCTCCACTATTTTATGGGGTTTTTGTTTGTTTGTTTTGGCAAGAATATGATGAACCTACTACATCATATATCGTACTGAGAGCTATTGCACCCGCAAGTGTACTCAGTATACTATACATACCAGAATTACTTTCTTATGCTTTATGAAACTCTCAGATCAGGCAGTTTTTTAAAAAAATTGTGCACAAATGATAAGATATACAGTCCATCCCATTATGTAAAACCCTTCAAAAAAGTTAAAAGTTTTGAAAACAAATTACCTATTTGAAATTTTTATCTTAGTATCAGTAAGAGTATGGACTACTAATTTAGACTCTAGGAACTGTCAAACTTATATTTTGCAATGGTTTTGAGTAACTAAGCTATTTTATATTAGTATTGTATACTTTATCCTTTTACTTTACATTGCTATAATTTTGTGAGAAAGAAAAATCACACGTATCTGGCAATAAAAGCAAACTTTATTAAATACTTATGAAAAATACCTTAGATCCTGAATACATGTATGAACACTGATCTTAAGATATTTGAGAAAAATACAAGAGAGTTTTAATTTACAGTATTGAAGTGAAATACATTTCCATACTTTTGAAGATCTTTGTAACTTCAAGGCCATAGAAGGAAGAATGTAGCATTTCAATTTTTGACCATAATTTTTATTATTATAAATGTTTTCCCAAAGCCATATCCATATTTAAAACAAAATAAATTTCAGTTCTAAAGAAATATTTCAAGAATAAGCAAAACCTTTTCAGGAACAGAGGGGGAAAAGTGTGCTGTATCACCACAGTGTTTGGGATGGCCAAGATTTTGCATTAGTGTCAAACTGTCCGATACTTTATCTTCACTTTATTATTTTTAGTTCACCTAAAATTATTTTTAGTTGCTTCATTTGGCATCTGAATTATCACTTATTTTTAAAGTACAGAATTCACGGTCATGTAAATTAAGTAACAAAGACACTAATGTGTAATAAATTTTTAAAAACACAAAAACCTGTTATTCACTGTAGATATTGCTATACTAATTATAGAAGCATCCTGTTATTATCTTGAGTGAGACTGTTCAGGTACTAATTTATTCTCATGTAGAATAACTAAAAAACACCATTGATTAAAAAAAGGAAATTCAAATGCCAATGATTCATAGTATTTAGGACATGTCTAGACATTTTTAGACAGTGCCATTTGCTTAAAGACTTCAGGCACCAACTGCAGGCACAGGGACAGATTGCATAAGATGTCACGTGCTTGCTGCAACTGTATGCATGTTATTGGATTTTTCAGAGCAACCCATAGCGATGAATAATTTAAGAGTTAATAAAATATTCAATCTGACTGATCCATTGGTTTAATTTTAAGATAAAAACGACTAATAAAAGCAATTACCATATCCCAATCATTAATACACGTAAATTGCAACCTACACAGGTTAACACCAATTTCTAAAAGGCTACATCAGATAAACGATGTCTGGGGCAGGGGAATGCCAAGGGAAATTCTCAGTGTTAACACTGGCTTCAATAAGTTTACTCAAAGTTTAATTGTTTGGAGCTGTCACACAAGCTGCACTCTGCCTTCTGCAGGGCTGAAGGAGAATAAATTAGAAAGGTGCAAGTTTAACAGAAAGGGCTCATGGAAAATGATCCGTTTCTTTCTTAAAGCCCTCTTTCCCTCTAATCACAGGCTGGCTGGGGGGGAAAAAAGGAGCAATCCTTTTGAATATGGAGAATATGGAGTACACCGCTGCCTGATTATTGCTTAGGAGCGGGAATGGAGATCCCCGGCAATACCGTGGTTTGTCTGGCAGAGTAAGCTGTGCCCTAGGCGTGGGTATCTTTAGGAGGCAGAGCTATGGTGAGCCAAGACTCTCGGCGCCCCAGGGTTCCCGCAACCAGACCCAGGGAGGAGAGCGCTGCCACACACGCTAGACACATTATCTCCTCCTCCACCCCCGCCGCACTCCACCTCAGCTCGGGGACAGATGGTGGCTGCGGTGGCATGGTGTAGGTGCGTGTGAGTGGGTGAATGTGTGTTTTCGTGTTTGGGATGGGAACGGAGGCGGGGAAGGGAGGAAGAGAAGGTAGTGCCTGCAGTTCTCCCCTCCCCCTTCCTGCTAAGGCACGAAGTGCTGAAGGAATTCAGACGGGAAACAGGAGAGAGGAAAAATAACAGTGGTGGGGGCCCTGTCTTTTCCATATCGCTAGGGAACTCAGCCGAGCAACTACAAAGCTATTACCATTCCTTAACCTTCAGTGGAGTGACTGCCTCTGCCTGATAACTAGAAGGGCACTTTGTAAACGCTGGCAAGGCAGACACCTACACACGCGCCTACACGCTGGGGAAAATAGCCACAATCTGGGGGAGAGAGGGAGGCCGAGGCAGAGCACCGCCATGGATCGCTACTGGCAGGGCAATGAGGGCATCCAGGAATACCAAGCTTCTTGGGCAAACAGTTGCCCAAGAGCTCACAGTTTTCCTATGAAACAAATAAATGTATAGATGCAGGCACGGATGGTGTAGAATACTCATGCAGTGTGAATTTCAAATGGATTCAAGTCAACGCTTTTAATTCAACTATCCTTTTTTAGAGGCACATTTAAAACCCTGTAGTGCACTCAGTTCTCCACTTGAAGCAGCCTGCTAAGGGTTCTATTACCCTCGGACCCCTTAGAAGCGGCCGTCCTTATCCGTGAGCGCAGAACGGGCGCAAATCCCTCTTGCGCGGTCTCCCCAGGGCCCCCTGTCGCTCCTCCTGTCCTTTATCAGCGCCAACTTCAGCCCCGACCCGCTCACTCGTATTGACAAGCCACCCTCCGCCAAGGACCTGAAATTCGTCTATACGACTCAGCAGGAGACTCACTGAAGCCCTGCAATTTTTTTGTAGGCTGGCTTATTTCACACAAGTCACGGAAAACACAACCAGACCAGCTCTTACAACTTTTCTGCTCTTGGGCGGGGGAGCGAGGATGTCTCCCACTGCAAGATTCTCTACTACCAAGAGTTAGGCTTGTACCCGGAGGGGGTGCTGAGCCAAGCTCCGAGCCCCTGGGGTTCGAGGAGAGACGGGTTCCTAGGGTTTTTCTGTGATCGACGCAGCGAGTCCTGCCTGGGAAGGCAGCAGAAAGCCGAACTGACTTGTCAGACCCGTCTCCACCTCGTCCACCTCCAGAACGCCCAGGGCCAGGTTTGGATTTGTAAACCGCCCAGCCCCGGCCCACAGCGGAGAACTGTACTCGGGGGACAGACGACCACGCGGCTCTCCAGCCTCTTCCCGTTCCAAGCAGATGACGCCCGCAAGCTTAATTCCCAGCTCGGCCGCCGCGGAAGCCCTGCCCGTGGTCCGTAGCTAGCATCGCCGGCATTGCCCAGGGAGGGTTCGAGCAGTGACCCGCTGGCCGAGTGAGCCGAGGAACCTCTGGTTCCCCAGAGCGCCGTTCCCTCCCCGCCCCTCGGTCCCCGTCTTTCCTCGATCTCACCCCGGTACCCCTCACCCTCTTCCCCGCTCAGCCCCACGCACTCCGCTCTGACTTTGCCAGCACTTTTCCGAGGCATGCGGGGCGCGCCGCCTCCTCCGTACCGCCCGCGGCGCTCACCACCCCAGGCGCGCCCCGGGGACCGCCTCCAGCCCCCTGCGCGGCATTTCCCAGGGGACTCCAGCCAGTCCCGCACCTAGCGGCCCGGGCCCCGTCGCCTCACCTTTGCTGAACTGGGGGACACCGAGGCTGAGCCCGATCAAGAGCCAAGCGGCCACCGAGCGCTTCATGATTCTGTCTTCCGAACGTGACCCCGGCTTGTCAGGGGTCGTTACAGAGGGCAGTGTCGCTGAGGTGGCACCGCAGGGCAGCGGCAGACCCCGCCCCTGCCCGAGAATTCAAAAAGATGTCTTCTGCCCGCAGCGCTACCTTAAACAAATTCTTGGAGGAGGCGAGGAAGAGTGGTGACCAAAGAGAGGAATCTTTCTTCCCCTTTTGCCAGCGCTCCGGCGCAAGAAGGTGGGCGAGCTCTGAAGAGCCGCCGCCGGGCTCAGCCTCCGCTGCGGGTGGGTCCCGGCTGAGGCGCTGCGGGCGGGGCGGGGCGGGGCGCGGGCTCCCGCGGCTGCTTCGGGTCACCAGCGCCTGTGGACCCGCAGACGGTGCGCTCGGCTTGTTCCGCTCTCGCCGCCGCAGCTGCGGGGCTTCTGACTTGGGAGAACAATGAAGCGTGAGCTAGCGGGGAGCCAGCCGGCGGCCGGGTGCGCACTGTGTACAAACAGAGGCGGCGTGCGTGTGAGCCTGAGCATCGCAGGCGCGCTCCCCCGGTGCCCACCCGCCCCACTCCCCGCCCTCCCTCTTATTCCCTCCCCCAGTCTTCCCCTCTTTTCTCCCTCTTCTCTCTCTCTCTCTCTCTCTCTCTCTCTCTCTCTCTCTCTCGTGGCTCCTTCTGCTGGAAGAGAAAAGGGAGACAACTGCAGCCACACCCTGGCACCTGCCACCACCTCTAAAGTTCCTACATTGCCTGTACCTTCTCCGCACACACCAGAGACTCAAGGGTTAAGGGAAGCACCTAGGCGTCTGAGATTCTCTTGGTTCCAGCAGCGCCTTTACAATTAACGGAGTTAAGGATGCCCCTGAAGTCCCACATTAAGGATGCCCCTGAAGTTCTCAGTATAGCCAACAAAATAAGTTAAAAGCGATTTTGAAAAGTGACTCTTGGGACACGAAGCTGCGTGAGAAATGGAACCCTGCAAAGTGAATTGCTCCGATTCTCAGGAAACGCAACCTAGTCAACAGCCAGATTCTAATCAGCTAAGACGAGGCTGCTCTGCTGTTCTGTCTGCACTTTAGTTAGCTCTAGGGCTGGAAGAGAGGGTCCTGAATTTATCTGTTCATAGGGGCAAAAAGGTGAAGGCCTGGGGCAAGCGAGTACGAGACACGAGTCTTGTTAAGCAGCACACGTTTCAGATGAGAAGTAATTGGGAGAATTTGGGCACTGTGCAAGAAAAGAGAATGTAAGGGCAGATTCTTGAAGTATCACTAAGGTGGGTCAAATTTTTCTGCTATCCACCAAATCCCAGTATAAATGGTTTTTCTTGCAGCGAAAGCGACTGCAGGATACAGACCATAGCTTAAAATAGTGCTTTCTCCTCTGTTTTTACTTTAGAATGATTGCTTAATGTACATGGATTTGATTCCATGAGTTGCAGGTACCAAAACGAAACACAGCTCTTTTTTCTTCTTCTAGAGAAGGTAGTAGAGAGAGAACCACAGAAATAAATAATAAAAAAAAAATTGTAGGACACATTCTTGAAAGCAAGCATTTGAAAGGAGAGGGTACTCAGAAAGAGACAGGACAATTAGTCATGCAACTTCATCTCCTTTACCTCCTTGAGTCCTTTAAACTTCAATACCTTCCTTTGGGAATTTGAAGTGAGATCAAGGATGCAAGGCGGATTAAAAGCAATACTGCATGTTGCCATGGAGGAGTTAAGATACTGTACCACTGGCACACAAAAACAAAACAATAGCAACAACAAAAATTATGTCAAAGCAAGTTTTGTTCCGATCTCATGTTCCGCAGGAGGGTAAAAAAAAAAAAAAATTTTTTTTTTAAACACATGGCTTTGCTAAGGGAAAGAGGGAGAATCATTTATTTACTCTTCATGCTTAAAGCCATAGATGTTAGAATAGAACGCCACTGTCCAGAGCTATAGCAAGGAACTTTTAAACAATCAAATTCTTTCTCCCACGTAATTATTACTTAATTCTGAAAGTAAACCTTCGTCATGCTGTGGCATGTCCATCATAAAGTACCTCTAACGTTTTGAAATTAGATATTTAAAATTAGTTTTAAGATTTTATTTCTAAAGGATAGTACTAAATCTCAAAAATATTAAATCAGAAACCAGTGTCTTTGTGATGAGAGATTAAAGAAAAAAAAAATGTGCCCCAAGAGTTTTATTTTCCTATTTTACTCTGTTTGTTCTCACTTTATTATATGACCTTAATAAGCATGTTAGAAACTTAATTTTTTAGCAACAGTGCATGTTACTAAAATTTTATCTTTAAACTCTTTTAAAAAAACTACATTAAAATGCATATTCTATGACCAAATACCTGGAGATGTGCCTTTAAGTGCCATTCTGTATTTCAGGTAGATGACTTGTAAAATATCTCACTGGCTTAATGCTTTTATTTCCATAAGTCCTGTTTCCAGTCTAAATTGGATACATAGTCTTCGATCTATATGCATATATTCTATGCAGGTACCCTTACTTTTTTCCCCACTTATCAATAATGATATGTACCAATAAGACTTTCATTTTGAATATTCCAGGCACTTTACCTAATTTATACTTACAGGACTTATTTAACTCTTAATAAATTCAGATATTGCTTCTTCAGAAGTAGAATATAAGAAATGTTAAAAGACAATAGGAAATAGATTTTATTTTAAAGGACAAAATCCTATTATGACTCTTTAACTTCTCATAAATCACCAAGGGACTTTTACTAATCATGTATGATTAGTCTACAGTTTATAGCTTCTCTAAATATGTGCCTGAAGTGTCAAAAATGAATCTATACATTACTTAAAACAGCGCCTCCCCAAATATTTTCTGTGAACTTACCTTCCCCAAGATGTTAATAAGTTTGGGGGGAAAAGGAAGTTCCATGATCAAATAATTTTGGGAAATATTGTATATCAAAGTAGCATCTTAAAGATTTGGTAAATGTTAACTTACTAAAAACTTTGAAATGTCCTATGGTTAAGAAACTTTTCCAAAAGTGTTTAATCCAGTACTCTGCAAACTTTTCTTTTTAACTATGACAAGCTTTTTCTCAAACTACCTGATAAGATATTATAAATTTAGTGCTATAAGGATAACAACTTGGTAAAGATTGTCTGAAAATAAAGCAGAATAAAGAATCAGCAAAACAAACAAAAACAAGACTGAGGGAAGTTTACTGGTTTTCAAGAATTCTTCTCATTGGTTCAGAGCTTGGATTCTGGAAAGGTACATATCCGAATTGAAGTACTATTTTTTTGTTTTAAAGATTTTACTTATTTATATGACAGAGAGAGAGAGAGAGAGATCACAAGTAGGCAGAGAGGCTGGTAGAGGGGGAGGGGGAAGCAGGCTCCCTGCTGAACAAAGAGCCCCATGCGGGGCTTGATTCCAGGACCCTGAGACCATAACCTGAGCCAAAGGCAGAGGCTTAACCCACTGAGTCACCCAGGCGCTCCTGAAATACTATCTTTACCACTATGGCTCTTTTAATATAGGTAAGTCAGTTAATATTTAGGTCTCAGTATTCTCATCTGTAAAATGGAGTAAAACTCATAGGGGTAGTTCACTGAAATGCACAAAAGGGCCTGGTCCAGTAATGAGTACACAGTGAAAATGAAGATGATAATAATGATGAATAAATAAGAATAACAACATATGGAACTCTAAAAGACTTTTTTATTCAATAGCTGATTATCTCCATTCCTCACTCATCACCCTCAATAAATAATCTGGAAAATTTTAAGTTTACCTTTTAATTTGTTAAGCAACAAATAATACTAAATATAGTATTTATTTCTGTAATTATTTCTGTAATTGAATATTTAGAAATAAACTAGATACTGGAAGAATCTTAGCTTGTTTGATCAAGTTACACTTAGTACCATTAAATCTTTAAAATAATTTTTTCATTTAAAACTATTTTACATTTACAAAGACTTTGTTTTGTTTTTAATATCCTAAATGCTCTGGATTAAAAGTTGGATTTCAGCTTTGTGAGATACAAAGCAGAAAACTAAGCCAAGACTATTGGATGTATGACCTGCAGAATTTGAGTTAAGAGATTATTACTGTTCTAAACTGCAAAATTTGTGGTAACTTGTTCCAAGTGGCAAGAGAAAACTAATACTATAAATTAATACATTAAATTATTCCCTGCCTAGAGAGAAGGAATAAGGCACAGATTGGCTAGATAAATCACTCAGGGTCTCAAGTTAGCATGTGTTGGAGCCAGTAAATGAACCTAAGCATTCCGAATCCAGAGCCCAGTCACTCTACTGGCAGCAATTAGGGTGAGTCAACTGCATGCTAAACACTACTACATTTTTTACTTATATTGCTTTACTAAATCATCCCAACAACCTTTCTGAAGTGAACATTATTATTATTTCAATTTAACAGTTGAGAAAACCAAGGATCAGTGGTCCGTTTTATTTATTTGTATTTTCGATTTTCTAATTGTAACTGTCATTTTTTTTTTTTTTAGTAGTTTGGATTCTCTCTACCACCCCCCCCTTTTTTTTTTTAAGATTTCATTTGTTTCTTTGACAGAGGGAGACACAGCAAGAGAAGGAGTGGGAGAGGGAGAAGCAGTCTTCCTGATGAGCAGGGAGCCAGATTTGGGGCTCTATCCCAGGATGCTGGGATCATGACCTGAGGGGAAGGCCAACGCTTAGTGACTGAGCCACCCAGGGGCCCCGTCTCCCTACCCTTCTTAATTTATAATTTTACAGGATATTTTGCTCAAATGTAGAGTTCCAAGGACATCTTTAAATTGTCTAAAATAGGGGCAACTGGGTGACTCAATAGGTTAGGTGCCCAACTCTTGATTTTCAGGTCATGATCTCAGGGTTATGGTCTTAGTAT
Source organism: Taxidea taxus jeffersonii (assembly GCA_003697995.1). Taxonomy (NCBI): domain Eukaryota; kingdom Metazoa; phylum Chordata; class Mammalia; order Carnivora; family Mustelidae; genus Taxidea; species Taxidea taxus. The sequence continues at coordinate 43,369 of ML101901.1, forward strand.
CCTGAGACTGAGCTCAGAGTCCTGGGCTCCACACTCAGTGGGCAGTCTTCTTGGGATTCTCTCTCTCCTTCTGCCCTGCCTCCCCACCCTTACTCATGCACACACTTGTGTGCGCACTCTCTCTCTCTCGAATGAATAAACCTTTTAAAAATTTTTCTAAAATATTGGCATAATTTATAACCCTTTTTTCCATCACTCTCCATAAACGCCAAGTTAATTCTTTTAACACTCTGCTCATGTTGTTATCTGCTGAAAAGACCTACAGTTTGTAACTAGCTGAATTCCTACCTGGCTTTAATACCTCCCCAAATTACTCCAGCACTACAGAACCATGATCTTTTTAGAATTAACACTTTTTCTTTTTCTCTAGTTGTTTCATCAGTGTTAGCCTTACCTTCCCAAATAATTACAAATGGTTCTTTCTATAAAGATAACTGCTTGCCTTAGACATAGCTGAATGTTCTGTTTTAAATGTCTTTAGTTTTTCCACTATGAGCACTAAGAGAAATTTATTTTTAAGGTTACATGTTTTATACCAAATTCCCAGTTCCCAGTATTTCCCTGCTTGATTCCCTGGCAGACGCTGTTTCCCGAAAATATGTCGGGTCCTTACACAAGAGTGTGCCTTCCCTTTCAGAGCCTGATCCTGGTAAAAGAAACTTCCGGTGCCTCCAATTCCTTCAGGCTCAACTCATTACAGTGATTTAGATTTCACCTCCCTAAAATAGTTCTGAACAATTAATACATGTATATAAATAAAAGTTCAAAGGGACCAAGTGGGTACACAAGGAAAATAAGTTTCCCTTTAAATGACACTCCGTCCTAACATAGGGTTGCTTTCCTAGAATAGCTAGTAACTATTGCTGTTTATCTTTCTAAAGATGTTTGTGTGTGTATGTATGTATGTATATATATATATTTATATTCACAAATACCTGTATATACAGTGTATATGTATATGTGTATATCCATGCTTTCAATATATAGTATGTAAATGTATGTGTGTGTATGTACATGCTTTCACAAAAATTGCTAAATTACACAAACATTACACATCTTGCTTTTTCACAAGTAAATATATATTTCTGAAATTGTGTCAAGGGCTACACAGTATTTATGTAACATAAATCCCTTTTGGCAGACATTTAAGTTGCTTCCAATCTTTTGCTATTGCAAGCAATGTTGCAGTGAACTCATATTTTGCACACGTGTGCAAAATAAACTCATTAGAATAGATTGTTTGAAGTGGCATTGTTGGTTGAAGCTATGTGCATTTAAAATAGTGGTAGATATTGCCATATTGCCATTCATGAAAGATGTATGAATTCATCCTTCTACCTATAATGCATCAGAGAGCTTGTCTCCCTGCTTCCTGGCCATACAATGTGTTTGCAATTTTTGGTCTTGTCAATCTTGTAGATGAAAAATGGTCTCACGTGGCTTTGAACATCTTTTATCATGAGTGTGTTTCAGCAACTTTTTACATATTTAAAAATAATTCATACTTTCTTTATGTTAACTTTCATGTCTTTTTCTCTTTTTTTCTAGTGGATTGCTGACCTTTTCTTGATTGCTAGGAGCTCTGTATATATTAAATAAACTGTCATTTTTATGTCAAAAAAATCAGCTAATTTGTAACATTTTTTTTTATTTTTGCTGTGCTAAAGTGTTTTATATTTGGAGTGGTGAAATTTATCCATCTTTGCTTTATGATTCTAGGCTTCAGGTTTTGCCAAAATAGGCTCTTACTCTTCTGGGTTTATAAACATGGTTTATTATACTTTTATGGGCATTATGTTTTCCTGTATTTCTATAATTCTTATCAAACTGAAATTTATTTTTGTGTAAGAGGATAGTATAGATCTTCCTGGTTTTCCAGAAAATTACCAGTTATATAAAATCTATTTATAGAGTAAATTCCAGTCTTCTTTACTGATGAGGCATGCCAACTCAGTCACCTAGTCACTGTAGATTCGGCCCTACTGATTGCTTTTATACACTGTGCCATTTGGTTACCTGTTCATGGGCCAGCTCCATACTCTTAGATTATTGTTGTTTAAAAATGTTTTTATTAACTGCCAGAGTAAAATACCCTCATCACCTTCTTTCTAAACTATTCTCTAATATTGTACATATATTTTTCCCCATAAACACTTTAGAATGAACTTGTCTAGATGAAATGGTAGAATACACATATTTATAATACTAGCATTCCTATGTACATATCCAGGTTTTCTTTTATGTTCCTCTTGTTAGGTATCTACTTAGGTAGTTTATCTTTTTATATACTTATCTAAATGCAGTTTTTTCCATTATGTTTTGTAATGGACTGTTTTATATTTATAAAAGGCTATATGTGTATGTGTCTATGTGCATGTACTAATGTTATACCTGGTCATTCTGGCAAAGTCTTGTTCTATTTATTTAGTTTTTTCACTTGATTCTTTTGGGTCTTTTAGATTTTATTTAGTTTTTTCACTTGATTCTTTTGGGTCTTTTAGAT
>ML101901.1:45881-66535 GCA_003697995.1 Taxidea taxus jeffersonii
TAGATTTTATTTAGTTTTTTCACTTGATTCTTTTGGGTCTTTTAGATATACAGTTATAGCATCTTAAAATAATATTAGTTTTATTTCTTTTCATATTGTCGTAATACCTTCTTTTCCCCATCAAATTGGTATTACTGCTGCCAAATAAATGCTACATAAGCAGACACGTTTGTATCATTCCTGACTCTTATGTGAACATGTTAGTCACTTTTTTTTAAGATTTTATTTATTTATTTTTTATTTTTTTGACAAAGAGAGAAAGAGAGAGAGATCACAAGTAGGCAGAGAGGCAGACAGAGAGAAAGGGGGAAGCAGGCTCCCTGCTGAGCAGAGAGCCTGATGTGGGGCTCCATCCCAGGATCCTGAGATCATGACCTGAGTTGAAGGCAGAGGCTTAACCCACTGAGCCACTCAGGCGCCCATGTTAGTCACTTTTTATGGGCATGGCGCACGTCCTCTGGTTCCTGGGTCCAATGTAGCCATTGCAATAATTTTCTATATACCAGCATTTGCTCAAAAAATAACTTTAAGGAGTGAAGATATTACTGTGAGTGTAGAAAGGAAGTTAGTGTTCATGAGGGTACAGGATAGGATAAAAGAAAAAAAAATGTTTTCTTTAGCAGGAAAGAAAGAGAGACTTGTGAAGATTTGGCAGGATTGAAGGCTATAAACTTTGAGGTTGCATCTGAGAGAAAACTGGAACTTGGTGTCTTCTGATTTAAAATGAAATGATAAAAACTTCTTTCACAGGCACCATACCCATAGCTATTTAAATACATGGTTAACTGGGATGGTGGGGGGTGTGGGGGGGTATGTTATTATAACAGTCAAAAGGACAATCTTGAACTATTTCCCCCTTTACCTGGTTTTCATTGGCTTTCCCCTCTCTTTTTCTCCATTTATAGCATTGCCAAAAATTGCACAGAGATTTATTTCTTTAAAATATATAAGACTTCCTGGGATCGGCCCCCGCATGGGGCTCTCTGCTCGGTGGGGAGCTTGCTTCCTTCTCTCTCTCTCTGCCTACTCCTACTCTCTATCTGTCAAATAAATAAATAAATAAATCTTTAAAAAAAAAGGAAAAAAGAAAATAAAATATATAAGACTTCGAGTTTGATCCATCAAGTTTAGTAATTGGACCAAAGCTAAATGAAACTTAGAGAAAAATCTTTCTGCTATCTATAAACAAATGTCAAAGATAATGAATACATAAGATCCTCTCTGATTTTCCTGGTTCCTAAATGGGCCGAAATTTAAAAACTCTTGTGAATAAAAATTACTTATTTTCATAAACATGGTTTTATTTTAAAACTGAAAAAGTGGAGTATATTTTAATATATGGTATTTTGGCACATGCAATTTAAAATATTTTTCGTTTCTTCAGCCATGCGGAGAATAACATTTAATAACATGTGTTTAATATTAACATTGATTCTGTTACTTCTGTCTGTAGATAAAATACTCCTAGCACATTTTCCCTAACATACAGGTAATTTTAAATAGTTCACTAAAATAAAATAGAATATGATACATGTCTCATACAACAGTTGTAATTTGTCCTAAATTATTATTATATTAACATAATATGAAATACTTGATTAAATATTTTAAACCCATACATTTCCATACAAACCCATACAGAACCAGCATGCCAATATATAACTGAGAGGATAAAAAATATCATGGTCCTCACTAAGAAGAAAATTATAATATCTTGCCCTTATGCTTATGAGAGTGACCAAAACAAAAATAAAAATGTAAACTAACGGGGCACCTGGGTGGCTCGGTGGGTTGAAGCCTCTGCCTTCGGCTCGGGTCATGATCCCAGGGTCCTGGGATCGAGCCCCGCATCGGGCTCTCTGCTCTGCGGACAGCCTGCTTCCTTCTCTCTCTCTGCCTGCCTCTCTGCCTACCTGTGATCTCTGTCTGTCAAATAAATAAATGAAATCTTAAAAAAAAAAAAAAAGTAAACTAAGAGAGTTCTAATAAGGCTTTGAAAACACAATGACAGCATGCCTTTCTTGCTATATCTGATGATCCTGGAGACTTAATTCAGAAGGAAGCTTTTATTTTCAATAACAAAATTATAAACCATATCTAAAAGAGACTCAGAAGCATAATCGCACCATTGCCTCTTGAAATCTTCGGAGAATTTAAAGGTTTCTAGTTGGATTCCAATAACAGTTTTTCCCCTACGCATATATAGGGATGAAACTTGATTTGTAATGTAATTTGTGATCTGAAATACATTGTAATGGACATCTTGAACTGAAGTCACATCTTATAAAGTAAAAATCCACACCGTGTGGGCCTCTACTCACCCAATCACTAGTAAATAAGATTGAGGGGTGCCTGGGTGGGTTAAAGTGGGTTAAAGCCTCTGCCTTCAATTTAGGTCATGATCCCAGGATCCTGGGATCCAGCCCCACATCAGGCTGCTGCTTAGTGGGGAGCCTGCTTCCCCCTTTCCCTCTGCCTGCCACTCTGCCCACTTGCCTACTTGCGATCTCTCTGTCAAATAAATAAATAAAATCTTTAATAAATAAATAAATAAGATTGAGAAAAAATAATTTTCTATTTAGCCAATCATTATTTGCCATTTTATTATAAGGAATAGATTTCTGAATATTTCCTATAAAGTACTGTAATGAGAAAATTTATGTGAATTTGAAAGTAGAGATTATAAATCAATTTAAAATCAGGTGTTCTTCTGTTTTGTTTAAAGATGATTAATTTAGAGGATTCTTTAGATTGCCACACTGGAGATGAGTAAACCAAAAGTGTAACCAAGTGGAAGTTAGGCATTCTTGCCAAAAAGTTTGAAAACTGCATTTGTCTACTTTTTAAAATAAAATCAATAGCGGTATTGATAGTAAACTGTTTCCTAGCTTTCCTGTTCATGAATAGGAGACATAAAGAGCGTATGGCTAGGGTGGAAATATTTCTAGCGTTGCCTGTGATGATCTGACTCAGCCTCAGCTGAAAATACCCTTGTGTTATTTTAACATTTTCCTTTCCTCTGTTAAATAATGTGTCACTCTGGGCTGTGACTCGAGCTGGTGACTCAGTTTTGTTCAGGACTCTGCCTGGGAACCTTGAGCCATGACTGAAAATACCAGGAGGTTTTCCGTTTAGAAGAGCCTTGATTTTGATAACTGTGTAGACTACTCATCTATAACTTTTAGCCAACTTTGCTTTAAGTAGAGGAAATGGCTAGGCCTTTTACCATTCATATTTTTTAACCAAAGCAAAATCTTTTATTGTTTTATCTGCTTTATATTCATTCTATTGTACTTATATTATTATATTTCTTTTAGCTTTTTTCATTTAATATTTTTTTCAAATGCAGAAGACTAATCTTATGAACTCTCTATTCTAGCTTACACTCCAAACAAGAGAGATGCATAGCCCTTTTGCCTCTAATTAGTTCTGTAAAGTCCCTTTTAATGCTCTAAAACAGATCTCCTTTTCTCGTCCCAGATGGCACCTTTGCCCTAAAAGGCAGTCTTGTGGAGGAAGTGGATAGCATAGAGCTTAAATCACTGCTCCTGGCAGTTGCTGAGACTGCTGGCTGAGGAGTCCTTCCCCTGGGAGCAATAAGCACCAGCGTAACGACTGGAGTATTGCTGCTTTCTAGTTTCTAAGATCACTCAGTCCTTAATAAACAAATCCATGAATTAAAGATAACTTTCTGACAGTGACCAAGCCTTCCATTCAGCCCATAGTATGGAGTGAAAAGGAAATTAGAAATTATCATAATTCCCTTCAGTTGCGATGTCTAGCACTTCAAGAACAAATCTACATAACTCTCAGGGATATGAACTCCAGATGGCCTTCTAGCTGGGCTAGAGAGGTGTACAAACAGGAGCCACCTATAGAAACATGTCATAAATTGGCTTGCCTCTGCCTTCTGCAGGAATCTTCTAGGTACCTGAAGCTGAGAAGGAAGATATACCTTTGGATAAATCTTCAGAAAGAATAGTGAGTCTGCCCCTAAGTCCATTTAAACACTTTTGTGGTAAAGAAGTATAATGTAAGTTAAATTCTGGGTTGATTTTTGTTTCTTCCTTAAAAGCAGCCAAAGTAGAAAGGAGGGTGGAGTTGGGGGAGTACAGGTAGGGGCGGGGGGCACACATCAACATCTTCCCAGGAAAGGCAGTAAGAGGTATTCCTCTCTAAGATTTAGAATATCCCAACAAATAACTGCTGATAGGTAGGTAACTGGAGTTCAGAGTATACACCAGAATGGGAGAGGCTGTCGAGTTGGGAAGGAGGGGTGGCATGGTTCTAGAAAGGCTGGAAGTGGAACATTCAGAAGTCAGGAAGCCAAACACTTGGATGGCCTATTACAAGAAGCCTCCTCAACACTGTAACCTCGAGAAGAAAATTTAAAAATCAGAAGTGGGCATTAGTCTGCTTTTCATTTGTATTTGGAAAATTTAAGATTTTTATTAATTATTTTCTGCTTATTAACTTCATTCCACAGAACAAATCTCTTTTTTAAAAGATTTTTTAAAAAGATTTATTTATTTGACATACAGAGATGACAAGTAGGCAAAGAGGAGGAAGCAGGCTCCCTGCTGAGCAGAGAGCCCGATGTGGGGCTCCATCCCAGGACCCTGGGATCATGACCTGAGCCAAAGGCAGAGGCTTTAACCCACTGAGCCACCCAGGCGCCCCAGAACAAATCTCTTTTAAGAATTTTTACAAGCAGAGATGCCTGGGTGGCTCAGTGGGTTAAAGCCTCTGCCTTCCTCTCAGGTAGTATCCCAGGGTCCCGGGATAGAGCCCCACATCGGGCTCTCTGCTCAGGGGGCAGCCTGCTTTCCTTCCTCTCTCTCTGCCTGCCTTTCTGCCTACCTGTGATCTCTGTCAAATAAATAAATAATAATCTTACAAAAAAAAAAAAGAATTCTTACAAGCAGGAGTATTGGCTGACAAGTATAATTTGTTTCCTTAAACTTTACTTCATCATTATGTGTCAGAAGACGTCTCAGTCTCTTGAAAAAAAAAAAAAAAAGGCCAAATGTACAATGGGCATATCTCTTACAATGAATAGGATGTTGTTTTTGCAATGACCAGCTATCTAACAAAATTAGGCCAATGTGAAGGGTCTAAACATTATGCCCTAATTTTTTTTCATTGGGAACACCACCTAATAACATATTTCTTTTCCTTTTTTTTTTTTTTACATTCCATTTATTTATTTGAGAGAGAGAGAGACAGCGAGAGAGAGCATTAGAAGGGAGAAGGTCAAAGGGAGAAGCAGACTCCCCGTGGAGCTGGGAGCCCGATGCAGGACTCAATCCCGGGACTCCAGGATCACGACGTGAGCTGAAGGCAGTTGCCTAACCAACTGAGCCACCCAGGCGCCCAACATTTTTCTTAATTAAATTTTTTTGAAGATTTTATCTGAGAGAGACAGAGAGAAAGAGAGAGAGGAAAGGCATGAATGGGGAGGGGCAGAGGGCCAGGGACCAGTAAACTCCCCGCTGAGCATGTTGCCTCATGTAGCTGTGGATGCCAGACTCAATCCCAGGACCCAAAGTCTGATGCTTAACCCACTGAGCCACCCAGGCGCCCCTCAATTAAATTTTTTGATCAGTCTCTTTCTTTGATCAATCTGCAGAGTTAAACTCACAAGCATTAGTAGCTCCTCTGTGACTTCATACTATTTTCCTCCTCATTGACTCTGAGCTTGAAGTTTTACCAGGAGTTTGGGTCAATTCTCACCCTCAGTTAATTTCCCTCCTATCAGTAAGAAAAACTAATCATGGGACATTCAATCATTCATGTACTCCTTCATGCCTACAAAAAATATTAATTTATCACATACTGTGTCTCAGACATAAGTACTTCCTTTTAAACCACTAAATTTAATGTCTATAAAATGCTAAAATATACTTTCATATTAGTGCTATCATGCAGCCCAGATACCTCAGTAACTTTGTTTGCTTTCCCCTTAAGATTTATTTATTTGTTTGTTTGTTTGTTTGTTTATTTGACAGAGAGAGACAATGAGAGAGGACAAATAAGCAGGGGGAGTGGGAGAGGGAGAAGCAGGCTTCCTGCAGAGCAGGGAGCCTGATGCAGGGCTAGATCCCAGGAGCCTGGGATCATGACCTGAGCTGAAGGCAGATGCTTAATGACTGAGCCACCCAGGTGCCTCTCTGGAAACTTCTTAGTCTTGACTGAATTCACGAGTGTACACACACTCTCATACTTCCCATATACACCTATAACACTGGTTTGCCAAAACTATACCATCTAAGCCCATTAGATATTGGAATTCATTTAGCTTCAGACACCAGGGACAGTACAGTTTCATAAGGAAACTAGAGCCCAGATTAATACTGATAAGACTTCTTCTCTCTGAACATCTATTATTTAAAACAAAAATTCACTCACTAATTTACACTAAACTCAGCCTATTGTGCGGAGGCAAACCACATACAGGAGTGAATGGACCTAAAAGGATACAATAAGAAGTGGTGGCAGATTTGCAAATGCATGTCCAATCTTAATACAGTAGCCTCCTCCGAAACAGTCAGTTCGCCTTGTTGGATTATGGGTCCAGCATGGCCAGACTCCAATTTCTTGAAACCTGAAATTTAATATGAAATTTTCCAATTTTTAATAATACAGGTGTAACTCAACATTTTTGCATATCAAATAAAGTAAGCATACTTCCAATAATTGGATTTTTTGAAGAATTTCCATTTGAGTAATTAAAATAAAATAACAAGTTATTAACAAGTTAGTTAGCTTTAATATCAAGTCACATAAAATAGAAAAATTTCGGGGCACCTGGGTGGCTCAGTGGGTTAAAGCCTCTGCCTTCGGCTCAGGTCATGATCCCAGGGTTCTGGGATAGAGCCCCATATCAGGCTCTCTGCTCAGCAGGGAGCTGCTTCCTCCTCTCTCTCTGCCTGCCTCTCTGCCTATTTGTGATCTCTCTCTGTCAAATAAATAAATAAAATCTTTAAAAAAAATAAAAAAAGGTCAATTTAATCTAATTTTTGGTAAGTAAAAAAAAAATGAGAAGAAACTAGAGACAAATTTCCTGTCTGCATTGAAAAAAAAAAAAAAACAGAACAAAACAAAACGTTCTGCAAGCATAAAAATAACTGAAAGGTAAGTATCAAAGCAGGAAGAATACCTCTCAGTGATGACTGACTCTGATAGACTACTAGTGGGAATGTTAATTGTTTCTACATTCTAAGGAGCAATTTGGCAATACAGGTGAGGGACCTTAAAAATAAGTATAAGCTTTGAACTAGTAAAACATTTTTTAAGAATTTACCTTAAGGAGTTCCTTTAATATAGTTTTATATTTATATAATAATATAATTTAATAATAATATAATAATATATAATAATAATATAGTTTTATATTTAATATAGTTTTATATAATTCAGTAACAGAAATGATCATTCTAGAATATTTATTATATCAAATATAATATAAATCACATAATTTGTTATATCAAATATTTTAAACAAATGTTCAGTATTAAGTAAAGGCTAAATTATTTTAACCAATTCAATAAAAATAGCCCTATGCTTTTTGTAACATAGACTTTAATTTTTAATATATTAAGATAATTGCTTATGTTTAATCTAGATTTTTCTAATGTTAGAAAAAATTAATCCATAATCCACCGCTACTTTCCATGATTTCTAACATTTTAGAATATGTCTTTCCAGAATATATCCTTAATGTATATGAATGGAGGATATATGTAACTATTATACCTCTTCCCTCCTCTTTCATTTCTCTCTTCATTCTTGTTCTCTCACTATATATTGGTTCATTGCACATGTAACTGTAATTTTAAATGGTTTTATAAAAATCCCTTCTAAGATGTATGACAAATTTAACAATATAATCCAATCCCTTTTTGACTAGTTTTGCATTGCCTGCAATTTTTCTTGTTGTTTTTGATTATCTTGCTAACAGAGACAATGCTATAAAACAATTTGGTAAGTATATCTTTATAAATAATCATTTCTGTAGAAAATCAATAATCATTTTTGTAGAAAAAATTCTTAGGTGAGAAGCTGCTGGGTGAAAAAGCATACACATGTTAAATTCTAATAGATACTCCTTACATTTTCCAGAAAGTTTGTACCAAGTTTATCCTTCACCAGCTGAGTACCAGAGTACCCATTTCCTCCAATAATACTAGATATTAGCAGGCATTTTGAGTTATGCAAACCTAATAGTCCAAAAACCCTTATTATTTTAATCTGTGGTACTTTGACTACCAGTGAGGCTAAACATCTCCATTTGTTTTTTACCTATTATTTTCATCTTATATGAATTACCTATTTGTATTTTATGCCCATTTCTTACTGTGAGATTTTTTAATGTAATTTTATAGTTTGAATATAATGGAGATACAATGTTTTCTTAAATATTTCTCAACATTCCCTCAGTGTTTTTCTTTTAACTTTGTTGAGCAGAAATTTTAAGTATTTTTTTAAAAGATTTTATTTACTTATTTGACAGAGAGAGATCACAAGTAGGTAGAGAGGCAGGCAGAGAGAGAGGGGAAAGCAGGCTCCCCGCTGAGAAGAGAGCCCTATGCGGGGCTGGGTGCAGGGCTCGATCCCAGGACCCTGAGATCATGACCTGAGCCGAAAGCAGAGGCCTTAACCCACTGAGCCACCCAGGCGCCCCAGAAGTTTTAAGTATTTTATGTGGTTTATTTGCCTTCTCATTTATGCTTAATATTGTGCCATCATGGGCTTATAATTTCACTGATAATTAAATGAAAAAGTTCAGACTATCGAATTTTACTCCTGATCCTTGTGTGTGTATTTTATATAATGATCTATTCGCATGTATATAAATTTAGATGATCAAATATGTATATATTAGGAAATAGAGTATGTATGCTTTCTTTGTCATATAGCCAATAGTTAAAACCATTTAAAAGTGTCTCTATTACTTTTATATGTAGAAAAAGCACTGAAAAATATTTTCTGCTTTAAATTGACAGTTGTCCAGACTTCCTTATTTCATCACACACCCTTGCATCTTTCCAACCGTAACAAAGCCTCTGAAAGCCTCTTACCTCCTATAGGAGATTGACAATGTCTGTTTATCTGAAAAACACAATATTCCTTTGCTACACTCTACAGCTGTGCATTTTAGCACCTAGTATGGACAAGAATACTATATGTTGTTATTTTTGGTCATTTTTTTCCTTCTTGCCTGCATTAATGAGCAAGTGCCAAGAGTAGTAGATTTCAGGTTTTGTGGGACCAGAGGCTTATATAGCAGGCTGTCTCTATGAAAAAATGTCACTTCTTTATTTCAGAGAACTGTTTAAATATTAATTCCTATAGAGAGAAGAGAAAGATAATTTGATCTTTCCACAGCATGATTCATTTAAAAAATTAAATCAATATGTATTGAGGTTTATATGTCACAATTCCTAGTCAATAATGTCAGAATCTTACAGAATTGGTATAAAGTTCATAAAATTCTATCAATCTTCTTTAATGAACAAGGTGTAAGATTTCAAGGAATATTCTACTGACTGGATCTCTGGATCTATACTTGTCAACTGTGTTTCTCTTCCACATTTGTGCTGTGCACCTCCATTGGTCTAGCCTTAGTCCTGTAGTCAAGCTAGCAAGCAGTGGTAATATTCATGGAGTCGTTGCTACACTATATTGTAATGTGTAGTTACTTACTATAGGGAAAGTGACTGCAAACCATACCAAGAAATGCCACTAAATCCAAAATAAATGTATCCTCAACTTAACTTTTTCATAATCCTATCCCCCAAATTCCCATAGCCCCTTCAACGCCACTCCTCAAAGAGAAAGGTGCTAACAAAGGGAGAATTGGACTAAAAAGAGAGAGTGGTTAAATATCTTACTCTTTCAGATTTTTTAAAAAGCCTGTGACCATAAGAACACACTGCCAGGTCATCCCAGGACCTTGGAAGGAGCAGTACAAATAGGAGTCCCTGCAAACTCACTAGCACCAAGGTAAATCTGTCTCTAGTGAGAACTGTCATCAACGTAGGAAATTGCATTCTTCTTCCCCAGAATAAATCAGTCAACTGCTCAGTTATTTGTGGAGTAACCTGAATTTTCCATTGTCACTTTAGAAAGGAAAGGTGGAATAAGTGACAAACCGATGCTAAAAATTCTGGTTGATGGTGGGCATCATATAAACCAACCAAACTGCTTAAAAGAGGTAGACAAATGAAAGTCTTATTAAAGAAAAATGGAAATGTTATCCCTCTGTTCATCAAAGTTCTATTCCGAAAAGTTAGTTAACAGCCTAGTTACATGTAAATGTTTAATTAAATAATGCTATTCCCAGAGCAATGAGATACATGTGACCCTTGATAATGTACCATAGAAAAAATATTCATTAATACAGAAAAATAATCAGGATTCAGGGACAAAGAGACAATTCCCAAAATTATATTCAATATGACATACTTTTGTAAAAATATATTTGTTGTTGCGGAGGAAACATTCTGGGAAGTTTTCATTAACGTGTTAGCACTGATTTCCTCCAAGGCTTGTCATGGATATTTTGAAATTTAATTTAAAAAACATGTTATTTAAAAATTTTTAAACATTACATATACTGCTTCTTGAAATATGTTGTAAAAATTACACAACTATTTTTATTTGAAAAGCAATAAAATGTATGATGTTCGGTGTGTAAACCACACAACAATATGGAGGTTTTGTATAATAAGAATCTATTTTGGTTATTTTTATGCCAGTTGTTTGACTTCAGCATCAGCCAGCCAGCATATCTGTATGTTGTGATAAGTCCATGGCTTTTCTAACTTTTTTGAGATAAATCTTGATGAAGCAGATGATAATCTCAGTCTTGCCTGCTATATTGTGAAAATCCCTGTGTTTATAATAAAGGCTTCATCTCTACTTAAAGTACGTGTCAAGAGTGGATAAATGAAACTCTTTTAAACACAGAATAACATTGATTAATTACTTATATGAATTATTTATATGATTATACATAATATGTGATAACCTACTAATTATTTATATGAATTACTCACTTACTTTAATGTAAAGAATATCCCAAGGCTTCCAATAAAATGTTTCTTTCTATTTTCAAAGATAAAGAAAAGCAATACACTTTGAAATTAAAAGACAAGTACATAAAATAACATGTTCCTAAAAGAATTGGACTTGTATTATTCTCTGATTATTTTATAGTTTATGTTATATGTGATTGTCTAGAAACATGATGTTACCAATCTTGGAAGTACTGTAGCCAGCATGGCCTGCAGAGTTTTGCAGTTCAATTTATCTTAACTTTAACATGGATTTGTGGCCTCTTCGGGCTATCAGCTATCCTACGAAAAGGCCCTCTTTTGCTGCTTCCCTTTGTCATTGAACTCTTGTTTTCAATCCATCAGCACATTTTTTATTGAGTTTCTATTTTGTTAAAGGCAAGACTCTGAAGAAAAGGCACAACCTGCCCTTTAAAAGCCAAGAGTCAGTGTCTGTGAAAGAGCCATAACATTTGAAGATAATTAGGAAAAGTTACAAATATATACCTCAACAATAAATATTGAGGGTTTTGGTTTTTGTTGCTGATTTGTATGTTTTTACCAAGAGTAAACTGTAACTCCTTCTGCATCATAGATGAGAGAGAAGATAAGGTCCTGAGTAACATACTATGTATATCTATGTATGGTTAGTTGTGTAGACTTTATATACAAAGAAATAAGAAGAAAACACCAAGGGAGCCTGGGTAGCTCAGTCCCTTAAGGTTCTGACTCGATTTTGCCTGAGGTCATGCTCTCTGGCCTGTGGAGTTGAGCCAGTGTTGAGCTCTGTGCTGAGAACGGAGTCTACTTGAGATTCTTTCTCCATTTCTCCTTTCCCCTGCCACTCTCCTCTTTAAAAAAAAAAAAAAGGAAGAAGAGAAAAGAAAGAAAGAATAAAAAGAAAAGAAAATGAGAAGACACCAAATTCTGGAAGAATGAGAAATTAATCTATTACTGAAACTCTTTGGTAAAGTCTGAGGCATTGGAGCTTCAGAATTTTAGTTTTGAACACAGATTAGTTAGCATTGATGTCTTTAACTTGAAAGTAACCAAAAACTCAATCTAAATGGAAATTTTCATTTATGTGATTAAAATCCAGGGATCTCTTACAACCAGGCAAGGCTGGATTCAGGGGATCAAAGGTTGTCATAGGCACTGATTTTTCCCAACTTTTGGTTCTGCCTGCCTCTATGTTGGCTCTAGTTGGACAAGCATGACAAGCATGTCCCAGGTGGTGGAAAGATTAGGACAGAAGTTTAAGCTTTGCATCAGCATGGGCAGCATGGGTTGTAGAATATGCAAACAACACCTCCTCTTTCATCAATTTGAACAATATTCTAATCCTTATGGCCAATATCCCAAATTAAGGAGAGTAACCATCTCTGAACCCATCTCTGTGAAAGGAAAAATGAAATGCAATGTGTGGCTGAGGCCTGGATCATAAACATACCCCTGAAATAGCAGACAGACTCTGCTCTGCCAACATACAAGGACTGAAAGGGGGCAGCCACTCCTCAGAAGGAAAATCAAATAAGGTGAACTGGTTTTTAGATGGTCAAAAAACTGAGTATGCTTCCATTTCATAGTGCAAGATAAATATTAGTAAATAGTGGAGTTTTATCTTGAATAATTTTATAATTTGCAGAGTTGTATGTTTTGTATGAATGTAAGGACAAATGTTAACAAAACGCTTAGTAAGGTGGTCATTGTATTTAAATGTTATTTAAAGAAGAGAATTTCAGTGTTAGGAAAAGTATTGAGAAATAAACACAAATGTGAAATAACAAAAAACAAAAGCTAACAGTAAGTATGCAAAAACCTTTAAAAACTACTACATCATTTCACTTTATAAATTTACATCTTGAGGGCACCTGGGTGGCTCAGAGGGTTAAGCCTCTGCCTTCCGCTCAGGTCATGATCTCAGGGTCCTGGGATAGAGCCCCGCATCGAGCTTTCTGCTTGGCGGGGAGCCTGCTTCCTCCTCTCTCTCTGCTTGCCTCTCTGCCTGCTTGTGATCTCTCTCTGTCAAATAAATAAATAAATAAATTTAAAAAAAATAAATTTACATCTTGAAATTTATCTTAAGGGAAAAATTTGTCAAGCACAGATGGATGTATACATGTTTACTTATTACTTATACATGTATACATGTAACTTATTAAGTGATGAATTAATCAAATAATTTTTTTTAAAGATTTTATTTATTGATTTTACAGACAGAGGTCACAAGTAGGCAGAGGCAGGCAGAGAGAGAGAGCAGGAAGCAGGCTCCCCGCTGAGCAGAGAGCCCGATATGGGGCTCGATCCCAGGACCCCGGAATCATGACCTGAGCCGAAGGCAGAGGCTTTAACCCACTGAGCCACCCAGGCGCCCCTCAAATAATTTTTTTAAATAAAAACTTAAATAAATTTTCTTATGTCCACATAGTCAAATACTTTGGAACTATTATTAAAATTTATCTTTGTTAATAAGAAATATTACATAAAACAAATTAGGTTAAGGAAAAGCATATGTATTATGATTCCATCTATATATGTAAATGCTTAGAGAAAGTTTAGAAGTATATATACTAGGAAATTAAAACACTAGTTATGTCTACATTATGGGGTTGAAGGCAATTTTTCTTTTTGCTTAGCTCTCTTTGCTATTTTATAAAACAAAAAGTTTTAATTTTAAAATTGATAATGATAGGAATAGGAACTGGAAAATTTCTTCACTTTTCATTTACAAAGTAAAATACAATTTTGATGAGGAAAAAATGGTTTCAGAGCAGTTTGAGTGCTTTGGCTTTATTTAAAATATATGAGAAACATGGTATTTCAGTCTCAAAAACAAAAATGACTTGGATTACATGTGTGTGGTTGTATGTGTATATTTTACATATATATAATATATAGGCAGCCCCCAATTTTTAAATTCAGATTTTATGTTATATTGCTATCTTTAAACAAATGTTAGCTTTTTTGCCCCAGTGACTAAATCACTGAATTACATTAAGTGTTTAAAATGGAGCACTGCCTTTCTGCTTCAGAAATTTAACTGTATACATGAACAAAAAGACCTTGTAATTTCCAAATAGGAAAATTATTAGCATCAAAAGACCTTCAGTCACACATCACTCATTTTGAAATCTAACACTTTAGTATCAGCCTATGAAGACTTCAAATGGCTTATTGCAGGTAATGCCAATGTCTTACAGAATAAAATCTATTATGTTTCCAAATGTTTATAATAACTGACATAGAAAATAAATACAACTATCTAAATACAGATAGCTCATGGTTTAAAAGGAAAATATAACTTCAAGAGGTATGTGAGAGAACTTCAAATTTGGAATAAGTCTTAGGGAATCTCCAGTTTATACTTTATACTTCATTTTTTCAATTTAACTAATTTATTTATATTTAAGTTCTTATTTTAATTCCAGTTAGTTACCATACAATGTAATATTAGTTACAGGTTTACAGGTGTACAATAGAGTGATTCAACAACTCCATACATCACCCAGTGCTCATAAGTGCACTTCTTAATCCCCATCACCTGTTTCACCCATTCCCTTACCTGCCTCCCCTCAGGTAACCATCAGTTTGTTCTCTATAGTTAAGAGTCTCTCTTGGTTTGCCTTTTTTTTTTAAATCCTATGCTTGTTCGTTTTGTTTCTTAAATTCCATGTGAGTGAAATCATATGTTATTTGTCTTTCTTTGGCTTATTTTGCTTAGCCTTATAAATATGAAAAGCTAGATACCATAATGCCAAATGACTCACCCAAAGTCGTACAGCTCATTGAGGAAAATATTCAAGACCAGGTCATTTGACTCACAGTCCTTTGCTTCTGCTGTTATGCTACATCGTTTAAAACAGTGAAAAATAAGCCTGGTACTCATTGGATTTTCTGCAACCTATGTCTGGAAAAACAATGATTTTGGCCTATAGTGTCAAGAAAAGAGTAGACTTTGAGTCAAATAAGACAATCTTTCACACAACTTAATTAACTGTGTGACCTTTGGGCATGTTAGTAAAGGTCTCTGAGCTTCACTTTCTTTACCTGTTAAATGAGATGCATAATATTTACATAAAAGTGTGAGGCTTGTAGGTTTTGGAGGTAATATGTACGAAAAGCCTACTATATAGTAGGTTTTGTTCTGTCTATTGATTCTCTTCAAGTCTTATGCTATCTTGCTCAGGATTTCAACTAATCAATCTTTTACATTCTTAGGAATACTGAAAAGAAAAGTTGCCATTGGCATTCTAATTTAGATATGAAATTTTGTTATGATATTTTGTTCATGACACAAGATGCTGATTCTTAATTCACCATTTACTGTATCTAGTAGTCTCCTTTATTTTATTTAAGAGAATCTGATTTTTTATTACCATGGGCAGGAAGATTTTATTGGTCAATATAAGAAATTATATGACAAAGAATTCCTTCTGCCATGTTTTTGCCTGAATTTTCATTCTAGATGGTATGCTTATGTGAGAATTTTTCCCTAATCATTTAAAGAAGTTTGACTTCTTATTTTTACTTAATTCCAGATAGTTACCTAAAATGTATTATTTCATTGTCTTTTAAAAATACAAATAATAACTTTTGGCTTCAGAGGGGACTTTTAAAAATTATTTAATATCTCATATTACCTACTAATAAACTATTTTTTGAGAAGAAGCTATTTTAAGGTCTCCTCTTGAGCAGTACAAGGTTGGCATATAACTGTGATAAAATCTCTCAGGCTCTAACCATCACTCAGGGGTATGCACGTGTGTATATATATATACACATATATATTCCCATTAGAATTAAGGAAATAGGCCAAAACCTCAGAGCAACCTTAAAAGTATGACACCTAAAGCAAGGGCATATCCAGAGTGTAGGGTTTGTTAAAACTATCAGAATAACCACTGGCACCAAGACTATCCTTTTTACATGGAAAAGGAAGTACTTGATAGGATGGAGAGAGCTGTAGGGCCTATGGTGGCTAAATCATTCTTACATGGAGTGCTTACATGGAAAATACTGAAACGAAGTTGCCAGAATACAGATTTCAGCCCTGTCAAAGGAAGAAGTATCATGAATATTCTGAGCTGCCCAAAGGCACCAAGGAGATGGTGAGCTCTGTGTCACACATCTCTTCATGAAAGGATGTATTTAAATATATTCCATTACTTGCCTACAAGTATGAAAAATCCCCTTGTTTAAATCATACTAAGGCGGGGTGACTGGGTGCCTCAGTTAATTAAGTGTCTTCCTTTGACTCAGGTCACAATCTCAGGGTCTTGGGATAGAATACCACATTAGGCTCCCTGTTTAGCATGGAGTTTGCTTTTCCCTCTCTCTCTTCCTCTGCCCCTTCCTCCACTTGCTCTTTCTTTCTCTCTCTCAATAAAATCTTTAAAAAAATTATAACAGGGTGCCTGGGTGGCTCAGTGGGTTAAGCTGCTGCCTTTGGCTCAGGTCATGATCTCGGGGTCCTGGGATCGAGTCCCGCATCAGGCTCCCTGAGTGGAGAGCCTGCTTCCCTCTCTCTCTCTCTCTGCTTGCCTCTCTGCCTACTTGTGATCTTTCTCTGTCAAATAAATAAAATCTTTAAAAAATAAATAAATAAAAATAAAAAATTATAACAAGGCAAAAGTAATATAGTTTTTGAAAATGATACATAGATAAGTCTGAAATTTTTTTACTATGAGATTAAAAGTAATTTCCAACATTAAAATATAATGCTATTTAACTTGTATTTTAAAAATCAACTATTGATTTAGAACTTAAAAGTAATTAAATAGCCTTTATGTTTACCTGTGCAATGATCTTTAGAATTATGATCTTTATAGATATTTATCCAGACATTGTGTTAAAATAACATTTATGTCCTAAAATTGAATCAATTAAAGCAATTATAAAATTTTGATTAATTCCTTAGATCATTCTTCTGCAGGGGCACTGCCAGTATTAAATTAAATATAAGTCTTCATGTAACACAACAGCCTGGGTTGGATAGATATACTCCAATAAATAGTTAGGTATTGAATAAATATGAGAAATTCTCCATAGATAATAGGATTTAGAGAAGGGAAAGACAAAAAAAAATTAAAGTTGTCATGCATGCTAATTCAATTAATTATATTCTTTCTAGGGAAGCTTTATCTGCCCATAAAAACAGTTTAAAATAGTAAAATAACAAATACAATAAAAAATAGATATTATACATGTATCCTTTGTTAAAACCTTTGTATACATTACTTATAAGAGATATCTTTCATCATTCCTGTTCAACATAGCACTGGAAGTTATAGCCAGAGTAATTAGGCAAGAAAAAGAAATGGAAGACATTCAAATCAGAAAGGAAGAAGCAAAACCACAACTGTTTACAGATGACATAATATTTCAGGCAGAAAATCCTAAAGACTCCACCTAAACACTATCACAATAAGCAAGTTCAGTAATGTTACAAGATACATACAGAATACAGAATACAGAAATCAGCATACAGAAATCAGTTTTGTTTCTGTACATGAACAACAAAATATCTGAACAATAAAGAAAATAATCCCATTTACAGTAACATCAAAATGATAGAATACTTAATAAATTTAACCAAGGAGGTAAAAGATCTCTATACTGTAAACTATAAAACAACAATGAAAGAAATATTAGGAGAACACAAACAAAGAAATCCTATGTTCATGGGTTGGAATAATTAATATTGTTAAAGTGTCTAGAATATAAAGTCATGTATAAATTCAATGCAATCCCTATCAAAATTTCAATGAAGTGTTCACAGAAACAGATAAAACAATACTAAAATCCATATAGAACCCCAAAAGATCCCAAACAACCAAGAGACTCTGAGAAAGAACAAAGCTGGTGGCATCACACATCTGGTTTTCAAATGTTTATAAAGCTATAATAATCTATATAGTATGTTAGTGGAATAAAATCTTAGAAGAAAGGCTTTTAACATTTCATCGTGAAATATGATCTCAGCTATGGAATTGTCATGTGGTCTTTGTTATGTTGAGGTACACTTCTTATTTAACCAATTCATTGAGAGTTCTTTATCATGGAAGGATGTTATATTTTTATCAACTGATTTTCTGCATCTATTGAGAAAATCATAAGATTTTATCTTTTGCTCTATTAATGTGATAGATCACTTCTACTACTTTTCATATATTGAACCAACCTTGCAATCCAGGAATAAATCCCACTTGATTATGGTGTATGATTCTTTTAATATGTTGTTGAATCTGGTTTTTAATATTTTGCTTGAATTTTAGATTCATCTTTATTTTATACTCATCCTTTTATTCACTTGAAGATGACATTTTTGGCATATACAGTATTGTTGAGTGGCAGTTTTTAGTTTGAGCAGTTAAATATATGATCCCATTCTCTTCTGACCTGTATTTCTGCTGAGAAATCTGCTGAGAAATTATGTATGTGATGTGCTTTTCTCCTGATGCTATTATGATTTTTTTTGTCTTTTAATTTTATTAAAGAGTGGCTTGCAGGAGATCTTTTTGAGTTAAATTTGTTTGAGAACCTATGTGCTTCATGAATTTGGATCTCCAAATGTCTCCCCAGATTTGGGAAGTTCTCAGCCATTATTTTTTAAAATAATCTTTCTTTCCTGTTCTCCCTCCCTTCAACTTCTGAGACTCCAAAAATCTGCAGATTCTTTCCATGCCACCCCTAATTCACATAAAGCTTTCTTCACTATTTGTTTTTTTTCCTTTGTGCTCTTGTGACTGGATAATATCAAAGGTCCTCTCTCCTAATACACAAATTCTTTCTTCTGTATGATCTTCTCTGATAATGATGCTCTCTATTGCATTTTTCATTTCATTCATTGTATTCTTCAGCTCTGGAATTTGTATTTGGTTTGTTTTTCTGTCTCTTTGTTCTACTTCTTTTTTGTCCATGCATTTTCCCCCTAATTTAATTGAATTGTCTTTTTGTGTTTTCTTGTATTTCATTGACCTTTCTTAAAACAGTTATTTTGAATTCTTTATCAGATAAATTCTAGATTTTTTGATATTTTGTGGTAGATTACTGGAAAATTATTGTGTGGGTCAAGTAAGCAGAACATGGGGGTTGTTTGTGGGCTAGTTGTAGGGATCCACAGTGACTTGTGGGCAGGTCTCCCAGTGGAGTCTGTGACAGCAGTTAGTAGGATCTGTGCAACCTTAACACACTGTGTTCTTAAGCCCTGGCTACTGTTCTCCCAGTTATGTATGCAGCTCATGACTCAGTACTCTGGTTGGGGCAAAAGAAAAATGGGTCTCCTTAACATTATTATGCATAGCTGGGAAAGCCAAGTGTTCACTTTACACATTCTCACATTCCCCCATGAGAAAAAATATGAGCTGAGAAGGCCTATCTCAGCACTGAGATAGCTATCTTGGGAAAGGGGTAATGTGGAGAAAGTCAAACTGTCCCTTTTATCTTCTCCAATGTATTCAATCACAGATTTTTGTTGTTGTTCCAATATGTGCTAGAAATTCTTTGCTAGGCACTTGGAATTCCACAAAAGGTTCTCTCGTCTATGGGTGACTGCCTAAATCATTATTCTCCAAGGGGCTTCCAAACCATGGCTAAGAGGGGTTAAAGATCTTCATGGCCACGTCAAGGTCCACAGCCAAGACCAAGGTATGCCTATTACCCAGTGCATAGATTGGCAAGACTCTTCTTTGGTTTCTTACTATTTGGTGCTGGTGATGAAATCATAGTCAAAGGAGTCTGTAGACAAATCTTTAGGTCTATGGAGCTGTTTCCAACTTCCCTAGGTACATTGACTTTCACAGTTTACTTCTTTCTAAAGTCAATGTTCTCATCTCATCAATACACCATTTCTACTGGTAGAACCATGGTTGCAAGTCAATCACCTGGTTAAGCCTGTCTTTTTTAAATGCATTTGGGGACTCACAATCTCCTATCTGGATCTCAAAGCTCCCACAAAGGTATTTTCATCCATGGATGGACGCCAAGTTGTTTTTATCAAGGGGGGAACAAGTGAGGGAGGTCTTATTTGCTCATCTTGCTGACACCGTTCACTATTATGTTGACTTTTTTCAAAAAAGTCAAGTCATTTGCTAGGTATCAGTGTTTTTAATTAGTAAGTATAATCTTTGTCTTTGATGAATAAATTTTCTAATTTGAAATATGCCCATCAAATCTGTAGTATAAGGGAGGAGTCAAGATGGCGGAGAAGTAGCAGGCTGAGACGACATCAGGCAGCAGGAGATCAGCTAGATAGCCTATCAAATCATTCCGAACACCTACAAATCCAATAGGAGATCGAAGAGAAGAAAAACAACAATTCTAGGAACAGAAAATCGACCACTTTCTGAAAGGTAGGACCAGCGGAGAAGTGAATCCAACGCGACGGGAAGATAGACCCCGGGGGAGGGGCCGGCTCCCGGCAAGCGGCGGAGCCCAAAATCAAGACTTTTAAAAGTCTGCTCCATGGAGGGACATCGCTCCAGAGGCTAAACTGGGGTGAAGACCTCACGGGGACAGCATGGACTCAGGTCCTGCGGGGTCACAGAAGGATCAGGGGTGTCTGAGTGTCACAGAGCTCACAGATATTAGAGCGGGGAA